>PVKS010031738.1:0-23179 GCA_004027875.1 Aplodontia rufa
TTTTTCAACAACTGGGCAGCTCATTGTCCCTCATTATCTATGACAACAGATTAGCTGCACATTTACCTAGCATAAGATCATTTAGCTAGCATAAGATTTTAAGATCATCAAGTATGTCACTGTTTTATAAAAACTTCCATTTCTGGTTCAGCAATTAGAATATTTACGCACTTTACTAGTACAGACTTCCTAAACATTCCCCTCAGCTTGACTAATCTTTAGACAGGATTATTTCTGTCCATAGACCCTAAACTCCCTTCTTAGACTATTTGCTTTAGAAAAGGTACAATAATAAATTGTTTCTCTGCTCTTTTGGTAAATCTTCTGCAGTGTGGAATGTCTTTCTCCAATACTACCTTTAAAAACGTGATTCTCTGTTTTTATGCCAGTACCATGCTGTTGTGACTATAGCTCTGGAGTAGCAACTGAAAGCTGCTATTATGTTGCCTCCAGCATCTCTCTTTTTGCTCACAATTGCTTTGGCTATTCTGGGTCTTTTATTTTTCCATATGAATTCTAGGACTGTTTTTTTTTCTAGTTCTCTGAAGAATGTCATTAGAATTTTAATAGAAATAGCATTGAAATTATAGATAGCATTTGATAATATGGTTATTTTAACTTTATTAATTCTGACTATCCAAAAACATGGGCAATCTTTCCATCTTCTAAAGTCTTCTTCAATTTCTTTCTTCAGTGTTCCATAATTTTAATTATAGGGGTCTGTAATGGTTTAGATATGAGGCATCTTCCCAAAACTCGTGTTAGACAATGCAAGAATTTTCAGAGGTGAAGTGCTTGGTTTATGAGAGCTGTAACTTAACAGATCCATTGGTAAGGATTAACTGGGGTAACTGTAGGCAGATAGTGTACAGCTAGAGAAGGTAGGTCACTGGGGGTGTACCTGTCGGGTTCATATTTTTTTCTCTGGTGAGCAGAACTTTGCTTCCTGGTGACCACGTTCAGAGTTGCTCTCCTCCACCACCCACCTTCACCATGTGCTCTGCCTCCCCCAGGCCAAGAGCAGTGGAGTCCGTCATCTGTGGACTGAGACCTCTGAAACTGCAAGCCCCAAATATTCTTTTCCTCACTCAAATAGTTGTTGTCAGGTATTTTGTTCACAATGATGATAAAACTGACTAAAGCAAGGTATTTCACCTCACTGGTTAGATTTATTCCCAGTATTTTGTTTTTTTGAAAGTATTGTGATTGGAATTGTTTTCCTGATTTCTTTTTCAGCAAATCTATATTCAGTGTATAGAAAAATTATTCATTGTGGTATGTTGATTTTGTATCCTGAAACTTTACTAAAGTTGTTCATCAGCTCTACCAGTCTTCTGATGGATTCCCCACCCCCTTTGGTTTGTAAGTATAAGCTCATATCGATACAGAACAGACAGATGTAAGTAGTGGAAATATAAAGTTAAGGGAATAATTTTATGAACTGGGATCACTGTGCTATATGCTTCTTTTTCTTAAAAAAAGAAAAATCAGTACCACCTGTCTTAAGTTAACAGGATATATTAGATTCCTCGGCAAACTGTTACCTGCAGGAAAAATGGAGGCTCAAAAAATGCCCATAAGAAGTACACAAGTTACCCTGAAGGAGGGTAGACCAGATCCTAGAACTCAAGGAAATACAGATAATTCTCCCTAAGCACAAAATCTCTAAGAACATGTTTCTATTAGAACTGGTCAGCATGGGTCAAAGTGACTTAGAGTTGGCATGCATTGTTGCGGCTCAAAAATCTGATGTCATCATGCTGCCAACCAAGAGGGGAACCTAGATGGGACTCATTGAAATCTTCCCTAGGAACTCCAATGAAATTGGAAGACAAGAAAAGCGTGACATCTCCCTTCTTTATGAGATGGTGTCCCATTTCCCTCTTTCCTATCCCTTCAGATAAACTCATGCCTGTTTTACAGAACAATATGTCTAAGATTTTTCTGATATGATTGCAAGAATCAAATTTGAAGATGGCATCTCTGTAACTCCCTCACCTTCATGGCAGGCGTCTACTCTGAAAAAATGCCATCTGCAAACACTAATAATTTAACTCCTTTTTTCCCTATTTGTGTATCTTTTAATTATTTATCTTGCCTAATTGCCCTGGATAAAATTTAAAGTACTATTTTGAATAGGAGTGGTGAGAATGGACATCCTTGTCTTGTTCCCGATATTAGAAGAAATTATTAGTTTTTCCCATTCAGTGTGATGCAGAGCTTTGGATTTGTTGAACATAGTTTTTAACCATTGTGATAGAATAGAAAACACAGAAAAAAGGCCATATGGATAGAATCATCTGATTCCTGATGAAGACACTAAAATAACATTGGAGAAAAGATAGCCCTTCTATGAATGGTTCTGGGAAAACTGTATGCCCATATATAGAAGATACGAAGTTACATTACTACCTCCAACTCTACAAAGGTCAAATCAGAGTGGATTAAAGACCTAGGAATTATACCAGAAAGGCTATAAGTGCTAGATGAAAACATGGGGTCAACACTTCAACATATAGGCTCAAGCAATATCTCTCTCAACTAAGACTCCTATGGCTCAGGAAATAAAACCAAAAATTGGGATGACATCAAATTAAAAATCTTCTGCAAAGAAAAGGGAATAATTAAGAATGTGGAGGACAATCAACAAATGGGCAAATGAACTAGAGTTTCTAAAAATAGAAAATAAAATGGCCAACAATTATAATAATTAAGTAAAAGTAAATCAAAACTATACTAAGATTTCTTCTGACTTATTATGATGGCAGTCATCAAGAATACAAATAATAAATTCTGGTGATAATAATAAATGCTGGAGAAGGGAACACTTACATATTTGATTGGATTACAAATTAGAAAACCACCATGGATATCAGTATGACATTTCCTCAAAAGACAATAAATGGAACCGACATATGACCCAGCTACATCAACCCTCAGTATTTATCCAAAAGATTTAAAGTCAGCATACTACAAAGATACATGCATTCCCATGTTTATGGCAGTGCGATTCATAATAACCAAGTTATGGAATGAGTCTAGATGTCCGTCAATAGATGAATGGTTAAAGAAAATGTGGTGTATACACAAAATGGAGTTTTTTCAGCAATAAAGAATGACAATATGTCATTTGCAGGAATATGAATGGAACTGGAGAATATCATGCTAAGTGAAGCAAGCCAGACAATGAAGGTCAAGGGGTTTATGTTTTCTCTCACTTATGGCAGCGAGAAAGAGAAATGGAATGAAATGGGAAATCTAATTAAAATAGAAAAGAAATGAGTAGAAGATAGTGATAACAGAGAGGAAGGAGGGGAGGGAAAGGAGAAATATGAATTAATGAAATAGACCCTATTATTTTATGTGGAGATATGAATAAAACATAATGAATCATATTACTATGTATAGCTATAATGCACAATATTTTAAAATAAATAAAATAAAATGTAATTGACCAGAAATTTAAAGCCTATACCTCCCTATCTCCCTTGGAATTCAAAAGTCTAAGCTCCATAAATGTTAATAAGCACACACTGATGGCCTACAACACACTGATCAACCTCCTACTCAACAATTTCTTCAATGCTTTTCTGCTCTTCTGTCCTATTTTTCAGTGCAGTTGTACTAACACTTTCTTCCATATTGCAATAGTCTGTCTTCTCTATTGTAAAGTGTTAAAAAAAGTATTTCTTAACTGTTTAAATGATCTGGTGCTGTTTCTCTTTACCATAATAAAATTTTTGAATATTTCAATCAGAAGGATTGTAATATACCTTTCAATTAAGCATAAAGATGTAAAATTGAATGAGAATATGATGCTCAAAAGTTCTTGATCAAATTTATTATCCTCTCAGTATCCCACTATACTTTTGAAATTAAAAGAAATAGTATGATCTTGGGTCATACAGTTTTTCCAAAAGTAGTTTACAACCCTCTCTTTTCTTTAAATTCTTATGTTTAAATTCTTTAAATTCCATGATATAGCTTTTAAAAATATTAGATGCAATTATTAGGTTGTTGATTATAAAATTATCTACATTATAAATTCTATTAAAATTGGTAATTATTTTGGGGGCCAGAGCAGTGGCTCAGTGGTAGAGCATTTGCCTCACATGTGTGAGAACCATGTTGAACTGCAGCACCACATACGACAACTAAGTGTTGGAAAAACTAAAACCAGATGAAAAAAATAAATAAAATTGATTGTTTCTTTCTCTCTCTCCTCACTCTCTCTCTCTGCTTGAAAAAAAAATTAATAGTTTTTTTACTTCAGTTTGTATTTCAAGTAACTGACTGCAAAAATACCATTAAAATCTTTGAAAATAAGAGAAAAAGCATCATATGTTGATAATAAGGACTTGCTTTAAAATGCAAAGTTAGTGATCAAATATTAAATTATAATATATAAGTAATTTTATTTGTGACATTATAATTTCTAAATTATGAAAAAAGAAATTTGAAAAGTATCAACCATACTTCTCACTCACTGCTCCCTTGTCTTTAGTGTAATGCCCCCCTATTACATATATAAATGTCCATATACGTATATACTCATTTTTGAATTTTCAAGATTTAAATGCTTGGATGAATACTATTTAGCTTCACTGGGGAGTTGAGCGTACCATACATGCAGAATCGATAACCCTCCTTTACCTGCCCTCTCCACCCTCACTCTTTCCTCTCTCTGCTCTCCCCCACCCTTCAGAGCTATAGTTTTTTTTTTTTTGAAGACGTTCTTTCTGCATGTGAATTGTCTCCTCAGCTTTACCTCCTCTCTGGTGGCCCATTCCCAGGGCTGCACCTCTCATTTCCTACGCTTGTCCCTCTAGGCCTGGATTGATAATGGCTCCCAGAAGTCCCTTGGGCTTCACCATCTCTTGATTTCCCTCTATACATAGGGCAGCTGCTCCACTTTCATCATTTAAGCTCTTTGAGGGGGCCATCTGTTTCCTGACTGTGTAATATGGTGTGTAGCCTATCAAAGATGCATGTTAACTGAGTTCAAATTCCAATCTTGGGCAACGGGAAAAATTAACATTGCATTTTAAAACAAAGATGCCTTCATTATCTTTTCATAAATTTACATTAATAAAATTTCCAAACATATACAATAGCAGCCATGCATGGTAACACATACCTGTAATCCCAGTGGCTTGAGAGGCTGAGGCAGGAGGATTGCAAGTTCAAAGCCAACCTCAGCAATTTAGCAAGGCCCTAAGAAACTTAGTGAGACCCTGTTTCAAAATAAAAATTACAAAGGGCCTGGGCATGTGACTCAGTGGTTAAGCACCCCTGGGTTCAATCCCTGGTACTATACACACACATACACACACACACACAATAATAGGGTAAATAAACTCCATTACCCCACCATTCAGATTTTTAAAAATTAGTAGTTTGCTGTTCTTATTTCAAGGTATTTCCCTTGCTCTTTTTGCTTGTTTGTGGTGGTGGGGTGAGTGGTTGTGAACTGTTTTTTATCATAAATTGACAAATTTATGGGTTAGAAAGTGATGCTCTAATATGTTTACAATGTAGAATGATAGAATTATGCTAGTAGACATATTTATTGCTTCAAATACTTCCTTATTCCTTTGTGCCCTTTGACCAAGCTATCATGCCCTTACTCCCCCAGTCTCCAGTAACTACCATTCTGCTCTAAGTTTCTATGAGCTAAATTGCTTTAGATTTCATGTGTAAATGAGAACATGCCACATTTGTCTTTCTGTGCCTGGCTTATATTACATAACATCCTCCAGGTTCATTCATCTTGTCATGAATGACGTAGTTTTCCTCCATGTAGGGTTAAATAATATTCCATTATATATACACCACTTTTTCCTTATCCAATTATAAGTTGATAGACAGAATGATTTCAAAACTTGGCTGTTATGAATAATGTTAAAATAAACATGGGAGTTCAGCTATCTATTCCAAATAACTTCTTTTCCTTTGGCTATATACTCAGAAGTAGGATTACTGGATCATATGATAATTTCATTTTTATTTCATACATAACCTCCATGTTCTTTTCCATAACGACCCTAAAATTTTGTATGTAAAAAGGGTTTCCTTTTTAGACAATTAAATTCTTGCTAGAATTTGTTCTTAGTCTTTTTAATATCAGCCACTGGATCATGGTGAATGACTATTTTAAGGTTCAGTTGGATTTGATTTGTCTACATTTTGTTGAGGATATTTACACCATGCTACCAGAGGCATTGACTTGTTACTTTCTTGTCTCACAACGTCCTTGTCTGGCTTTGTATCAAAGTAGTGCTGACCTCATAGAAAGAGTTTTTAAGTATTACTTACTCTTCAAACTTTTTGGAAGTGTTTGAAAATGACTGTTATTAGTTCCTTTAAATGGTTTATAGAACTCATCCTTGAAACCTCCAAATCCTAGGCTGTTTTTTGATGAGAAAGTTTTGTTAGTGATTCCATCATTTCACTTGTTATTGAACTGTTCAGATTTTCTACTTCTTTATGATTCACTAAAGTTAATACCAAAAACACAATATTTCACTCTATGTCAATATACATTAAAGGTGAAGAAAATCATTCTCTCACCTCCTCCCCAAAATTCATTCTCTTCTGATCACTTTGAGAAGTCAAAATGATTGACAACCATGGCTTATCACTTAAATGGTCTTAGTTGTCTAAAAAGTATATTTTGAATTTGGTTTTTGAAATAGAAAACAACCTAAATAGTCCATTCTTTCTGTTTGGCAATTATATTGTTGAAATTGTACTCTCTTTCTCTCTTTTTTAAATATAGATGTCTCCTCTCCTCCCACTGTATTGTTCAAACATTGTCTTTTTTTAAGAAATTAGATCAATTGTCATGTAGAAGATTGTTATGGTTTAGATTTGGACAGACTCCCAGTAATATGCATATAGTAAAAACCACATCTTACAAGTAAAAATAAAACTAAATCACCCAATGAAAAATAAAAGTTCATCAGATCAAAAAGATCCACCTAATGTGAGAACAAATCTCATAACCCTTAAAACAAAGCTCAACATAATCTAGTTTCCCTATAATGTATCATCCATATATTAAAAATTTATGAAAAGAATTCTAATTTTTATAACTTGTGCTTAAAAATAGTCTCATCTCATTTCACTTACTGTAAAATAAGAACATTTTGAAATTTTTCTTTTTCATCAGTCTTAACATTTTTAATATTTTCAAAGGTCTGTTCTATCTAGGGCATTTGTTTCCATTATTATACATAATTTTAGTGTCCTTTTTATTTTTTGTATCCCCTTCAGATAATTTGTTTCACATTCTATTTCCTTTATAACTAAGTCTCTTTTTATAGTGTACATATTTCTGATATTTTGACTGAGATTTATCTAAGTTAATAATAATTAAAGAGAGTAAAGATTCCTGTTTTCATAAATAAATGTTTATATATTTCTCAATTTTTCTTGAAGCTCGCTCCCATATATGGATAACATCAAATATTTTAATGCCAACCTTATAAAAGAAAGGGAAATTTAATATGTTATATACTTAAGAGAGAAAAAAAGAAAATAATTATTCACAGCCCATAATTTTAAAGGTTAAGTCACTGATTTATAAATAACCATGCATACTAATGAAATGATAGGATGCACCACCAATTTTCCTATTGTAGATGAATGAAAAGGAATCACTGATATTCCACACTATCTAGATTACTTTCTCACACTATACTTTTTTAAAGTGCAAATATTTAACCTGAAGTTCAAACTTTATGAATATGTAATAATAAACATATAGTGTTTTCAATTACAAAAATTATAAATAAATACCAGTCATCAAAATAATACAAAAATGACTTTAGTGAATTAAGACAAAATTTCAAATCTAAAAATACATAGTAACTGCTGAATACTCTTTCTTAGAAACTGCCTGTTAAATAATTCTGCTTTGCTAGTGTGTGGTCTTAAAATCTAGAAAACTAAAAATAAAGAGAACCTATAATAATTGCTTTACACCATTATCATAACACTTGCTCTAGGAAAGACTTATAAAACATATTAGTGAGCTGGAGCAGTGCCTCAGAGGTTGGAGCACTTGCCTAGCATGCACCAGGACCTGAGTTCAAACCCCAGCGACATGTACACACTAAGTGTTGGAGAAACAAAAGCCAGATGAAAAATAAATAAATTTGATTCTCTCTTTCTCTCTTTCATTCTTCCCCATCTCTCTTGAAACAACAACAACAAAAAATAAACATATTAGTATCCATTGTTTATTGAAACAAGTTTGAATGGGGTTTCTTACACTTGGATTCAATTATTCAGGCAATGATGTGTTACCAAACGAACATGAAATTGAAAATCATCCACACCTTCATTCTAAATCCTAACTTTGTCACTTTCTAGTGGTATATTACTTTAGGAAGTAGCTTCATCTTTTCTGATTCTTTCATTAGTGCCTAAAAATTACAATAGTGCCTTTATTTCAGAGGTTTTATAAGGATAAAATATGATAAGTAAAGTTTCTTAAGGGAGTCTGGAATTCAGTATGTATTCTGTAAATATTGGCATCTTTCCCATTCTTTTTCTGTTCCTTTCTTACAAAATAATCTTAGTTCAAAATTCAGATGTTTCCAGAATATCCAGGGAATAAAGTAGATAGATGTCATTTGAGTCCTTTTAATCTGTCTCTATGATATACCTCCATCTACAGCACTGAAGTGTGGCCTTGTCTCCTTTTACAAGAAATGAACATTTTGCCCTTCCAGCAAAGATTTACCTGCTTGCTGCCAGTGCCCTGCCTCCCACCTGCAGTGCCCTACCCAGACTTTTACTCTTCCAATCTCTTCTTTGTTCTCCTTTCCGCCTATCTTCTTAGTTAACATAAAAGCATGCTGGGGTTTTTTTTTTCTATTTTAAATAAAACAAATATAAATTTCTCTTCTGTGACATCATCCTTCTGCATCAATTCTGATTTTTCTGGGACGAAAAACTAAACATTTGCTATATTTACAATCTATATTTGCTATACTCTTAATTTCAGATCTCACCTAAGTCAAGAATCTTCTTTATGTCCTACTTTCACTTATCAAGCCATCATTTAAACTATTTCCTATGAGGTGGTTAATTGCAATGCTGGATGACTTGCTATTAAAAAAAATATTCATCCTCACTGGATGAATGGATCCAAAAACTGTGGTACATTTATACCATGAAATTTTACACAGCAATTAGAAACAATGATATTGCAGCCTTTGAAGGTAAATGGATGGCTATGGAAGAAATTATGCTGAGTGAAATCAGCTTAACCCAGAGAGTTAAGTGGAATGTCTTCACTCATCTGTGGAGGCTGGAGCTAGACCCTGGCCATTGAGAAAGGAAGTCTATTATCATGTTTCAAATCCAGATAAGGTGTAATGTCATACAACCTAAGGCATTTGTAGAGATGTATTTGGAAGGAGGGGTGGGGGGAGGGATAAGGGTGGGTAATTGGGGGGACTCTTGGGGTAAATCTAATTTTCAGAATTTATACATATGTATAATATTTCATTAGAAGCTTGATTGTTCAACAAATAAATTTCTGAATAAAAAAATGTGATTCACAAAAAAAAATATTCTGCCACAAAGTAACCAAAATTGGTCTGTTTACAATCCACAGAAATTTCACGTTGCTATGACAGGTCTCAGATCTTTGATGACAGCTATTGTTTTCTATTTTTTCATCCAGAGTAATTAATTTTACATCTTTTCAAACATTCTTTATATAAAACTGAGCCTGAAAAACTTTATGTTAACAACACTTTCTGTATCCAGTGACATTTTTCATTTTCTTTTTAAAGAGAGAAGGACAGCACATGTGAGAAAGAGAAAGAGAATCAATTTTTATTGAGTTTTTCACATGCCTTTCGTTGCTCTGACACTTAGTTGTGTACGTGGGTGCTGGGGTTTGAACCTGTGTACTAGCACATGCCAGGCAAGTGCCATAACCGCCGAGCTACCGCTCTAGCCCTCCAGTGACTTTTTTCAGTTCTTCCAATAAGTTTGTATCTTAGCTGAAACTACTTGAGAAATAGTTTTAAATTTAATTAAAATCAAGGATTTTGTGAAGAACATTGTCACTTATTATCTTTCTGCTTTACATTTTATGTTTTATTTCAAACATACTTATATAACTGTAAATAAATAATCTGAACTTCCCATGTGTAATTTTCCGTTTGTTGCAATTGACTCTTACTCATTTCTTGGGTTTTATCATTTTGAACAGTGGGTTCTGATGCATTTTTACTTATTTGAAATCCTGAGCAACCTAAAATTTAACATTAGTAAACTTTTCTTTGTCCACTCTTAATTTCTTGTCAATACCTAGAATAAGTTGGGTAGGCTAAATTTAAACAATACTTACTGTGAATAAAGAAACATAGGAAAGATAATTTTTTTCCAAGTCTTGGGTGAGACAAACTTCACTGCCATTTCCTGGTACTGGATTGGATGCTATCCTGATTTATCTTCATAATTGTTCCCAGTTGTAGGCAGAAGTCTTTCTGTCACCTCCCCATATAAACTGAATATGAAGAGGTCCTTCTGATGCTCCAGAGTCTGTCCTTACATGAAATGTAAAAACTTCTATTTCCAGAAATAAGCAAGTGACCTGGAATTTGTTGACCAATCAGCACTTTCTGTCTTCCTGGCTCATAATGATTGGTCCTAAATTATTTTTATCAACCAAGCATGAGAAATAAAACTTGATTGCAGTTGTAAAATCAGAATATTTGATAAATGGACTTTTTTTCTGTTTGCATTGGACTTGCCTCAGCAGTTTACGACCAACAAATTGGAAGAATGCTATTAACCCAGAGGTAAGAGATAAATGTAGAAATAAAAAAAAAACTCATCATTTTATTTAAGTCATTAAGTTTAGCAGCCCCATATTCAATGGCCCCATGTTTCCAATTTATGTGATTTGAGGTCTGCTTGGATTGGATTTCTGCAACCTGAATGAAGAGTCATACCTGGTACAATAACAGCTATTTCCTGTCTTCCTCCATCCTTCTTTGTCTGGCAAGTGATAAGAAACATGGATTCAGGTGCAAAATGTACATAAAAAGCAATAACATGACAACCCTGTAGTGAACATTGTGATGTCCAGCTAAGGTTGCCCTTTTGGATTTAAGGGTTAATCTACTAGCTACTAAAATTTCTGTTAAGACATTCTCAGCTTTCAGCCTGTATCAATCAGTGCCCAAACAAGAAGAAAATCAGTAGAAGATACATAGAGAGACTTAGTGCATGGATTTGTTTTTTGTGGCTGTAGAGATGTCAGGGCACGTCTGGAATCTGTAAGTAGGCCAACAGCAAGGGCACAAACTGAAGCTCTCACTCATTGGTAGAATGTCTTCTTCCTCAAGGATCAGTCCTGTTCTTAAGGCCTGTCATTGTATTGAATTAGTTTCCACCAAATTACCCAAAATAATCTCCCTTACTTAAAATAACTGAAATTATCTTTATAGCAACAGTTATTTGCATATCAGGGAATTAGAACCAACCCAAGGTGATGTATGAAATTATCATGTAGCCTTCTTTGAGCACTGCCACAGCTGAAAAGTTTCCTCCCCTGCAGTTATGGTCCCTTCCCAGAGAAAATGAATTTACTGACTGGTCAACACAAGTCTATTAAAGACTGTTACTTTTTGTCCAACTCAGAAAAACTCTGAAGGCTTATAGTAGAATTTTCCCTGGAATTGAGTCTTCCAAGTATCCTTTGGCCAATCCTCTTTTCTTGTCTTCTTTCCACAGGTAGGGAACTGCTTCTTGATAAAGTTCACATACAAATTCCTGCTCAGAATCTCTCTTATGGAGCCCAACCTGAGACATCCCCCAACATTCTCTTTACTAATCTTCCTAAACATACACATGACTAATCCTTTATGTATGTTCCTTTAAAACTTACGAAACAGTAAGACTACAGTTCCCCAGTGCATTCCAAAACTGAGACTATAAGCACATGGTTTACCACTTACCACAAGGAAGCATGAAGCACCTAGAATACAATGTGTTTAGTAAATGAATATAAATAAAATAGAACACATTATAGTTGGTTAATATTAAGTTTTAAAAAATCTCCATTCATGAAACTAGAAAGCAGAGATTGTTTTAATCAATATCTAAATTATCTAGTGCTTTATAAAACATAAAGCATGATATCCACTTTAAACTGAGGGAAGATTGTAGAATACATTTCTGACCACATTAGAATTGACCAGTATCTTACATCGAGTTGCTAAATTAGCCTGTGATGCTTACTTTCAATCAAGTTAAATTCTGGTCCGCTGGAGTGAAATAACTAAATTTAATGACACCATTTTAGTCAATTCTCTTATTACCTTCATTATGAATATAATAGCTTTATTATTGTATTTGTATTATTGTTACTTGAATGGAGAAAGGAGAAAATTACTGTAACTTAAAAGAAAAGGTTGAGAAAATGCATATTGCTTCATTCCCAAAGAGCTGGTGCATGAGTATCGTTCCAGTAATGTCAATGAAAGATGTTTGCAATTTCCTAAAAACACATTAGAAACAAATTAATTCTGTGTTAATGAGATTTCTAGGTAAATGCATTTACCTCTTCTGGACATGATCACTGTTAAACTGGACAAAACCATGAAAATGTGGAGGAAGGATTATTTGTACCACAAATATTAGCAAACACTATACATCAGGATTTTCCCCCGAAAGCTGGTATTCCATAAAAACCACCACATGTCGCAACCCAGTGCCCTCCCACTAACTCAAGGACATGGTACCATCAATTTTTCTTTCTCTTTCTCATGCAATTTTAATCAAATAAAATAAAAACCAAAAAGAAAAAAAAAACACCCAGGAATTTAATGAAAATGTGATAGACTCAATTTACCAAATTTATGTGAATACGTTCTAGGTAGTAAAACAGCACTCAAGCATGCGAGGGTTATATAACAAAATCACCACAGATGTTCAGACATTAGCAATGCAAGTTAGAGATAGAGATGTTTTGGCTCATGAGTTTATAAGTATTTGCTGAGGAATTTATAACATAGGAAGAGTACAGTATTTCATTTATTTGGTGGATTAGAAACATAAGGGGTGACAAAATTTGTGTTGCTTTATTTATCCTGGAGTGAAAATATTTTTTTTAAATTTATGACAGCAATACAGTATGTGCACATTATTTATTATTAAAGCAGGGCAGATAGCTAATTTGCTTTCACACACATCTTTCTTGTGTTCAAGACTTTGCGATGGCTACTGATTTTCTCCTAAGGGAAAACCAAGGTTCTTATAATGTCCAGAAAAGCATAAAAGGATGCAGCTTCCATGAAGACAGAGCCTGCCGTCTTCGCTTTGCTTTTTCCTATCTAATCACCTCTTAGGACAGTTCCTGTAATGCAGTATGTACTCATTTTTGACCAATAGTTTGATTAAACTTACCAAAGATTTGTTGAGAGAGGAGATGGGGCACATTCCAATTTTTTTCTTTCATAGTTTTTCTGTGGGTATTATCCAAAATAATCTGCTTACAGTATGTACTCAGTCTGCTTGGGGCATTTAAATTAATCAGTGAATATTTATCAAAGAATAATTGGTCCTTCTAACATCTTGAAAGCTGAATCATCTCATGGGCAATGCTGGAAGAAAACCTTAGTGAAATTATTATAAATTAAAATAGACTGAGATATAGAAATAACATTTACAATCAACTTATAACAACAATATTTAAGTTGGAAGTCTAGGTAGTGAAAAGAACGGAGGCTAATATTTATGAAGTACTAATTTCTTATCTTTTTCCTAAGTAATTTGATTGTGTTGTCTTATTTGATTCTCATAAGACCTTTATGATTTGTGGGGTTTTTATTTTTCCCATGTTAGAGATATGCTGACACTTAAATAATTTTAAAAGTTTGTGTCACAAGTCAGGATTCTCCAGAGATACAGTGCCAATAGCACATGTATAGACAAATGAATCGAGAGCTTTGCTTTGGGAATTGGATCATGTAATTGTGGGGGCTGGAAAGTATGATGTGAAACAGTGCATCAGGCTGGAGACTCAGGAGCCGATATTGCTGCCCTTCTCTTGTTTGTTTTGCTGTTTCACTTTATTGAGGCATTATTGACAAGTAAGAATTGTATATATTCTAGATGGTATAAACATGTTGATCTTATGTTATTTTATTTATTTTTATAGTATTGCTGATCAGATAATGGGATGATTTTATACATGTATCTGTTATCAAATGAGTATCACAGTGAAGCTAATTAGCATATCCATCACTTTGTAACTGGGATCCTTTAAAATTTGGTATTTTAGACAAGCCACAAATTGTTTTTTCTCAGTCTCAGTCATGTCCTGCTTACATTCTAAGCTATTTCTCCATTCCTGCTTCCGATGGGAAATCATCTTATGCTGAAATCAGAAACCGTCCCCCAAAGCCCTGGAGCCAGGAGGATGCAACAGAATCCAGAAACTACAGTTGCACACGTTCCTGCTGAATCTACATATACATGCTTCTTGGCTTTTGTTCTCCATGAATGATCCCTGCTTTAAATCGCAACTCCTCTGTGGTTGGTTTAGAGAAAGGTAGACTAGCTGTTTCCCAGTTTGGCCAAACTGTGAATAAATTCATTTTTCCTTTTTATATAATATTTCTACTATTGTGGGAGCAGGTGGGCAGCTGAATCCAGTCACAGGAACTCAGATTCAGTTCTCTAGCCTGGGGTTTAATAAAAAAGACCACGTGGGCTGCAGCAAGTAAAGCCATAGAGTGGGGCCTCCTAAGACCTTTGGAGGTTACATCATGCCACCAGGTGATGCAGGTGCTGGACATGAGCTACTGGATTTAATATCTGCTCTGTCTTGCTTTGGCCTAAACCCGACTTCCTATTTGTTTATTCCTCCCTTTTGTGATGGGAATACTTGCTCTGTGCCATTATATCTTGGAAGTGTGTAACTTGTTTTTGAATTTTTATGGGGCTCACATCTAAGAGTTTGCCTTGAGTCAAACTTTGCACTTGGACTTTTGACCAATACTGGAACTGTTAAGACCCCAAAGACTGATGTGTTGGAGGCTTAGTCCCTATCTAATGGTGCTACTGGGAAATTTAGGAAGTGAGGCCTCGTTGGAGGAAGGTCGTTGGGAGTGTGTGTCCTTGAAGGGCATTTTGTACTCTAGTTCTTCCTCCCCACCTCCCACTCTCCTACCCACCAGCATGAAGCCAGCAGCTTCCCCCATTGTGGACCATGACACAGATGTACATCCCTTGCCATAGTGCCCTCCTTGCCACAGGCCCAAAGGCAACAGGGCAAATTAACCATGAACCGGAGTCTCTGAGATCATAAGCTAAAATACATCTTTCCTCCATTTAGGTTGTTTTTCTCAGGTATGTTGTCACAGGAAAAGAAAGCTAACACGTGCGGAATCACTTTATATTTCCATGATTAGGGCTCAGTTTTTCAGTGAGGCTCTGGGTTGTAACCTTGACAAGTGCTTCCTGGCTTTCTCCAACCCCCTTGTGTATGAGAGGAAGATGACATGGAACAAGAGTTGGGTATTTTCCTTCCCCCAGGACAGTTGTGCTCAGATAAAACCCAAATATGTTAGGCATTGGTAAAATAATCCCTTCAAGGGCAGGTCTTTGTTATCAGAATGATTGGGGCACATTTAAAATTATTACTTTCTCCTTCTGGTCAGAAACATGAGGGTAATAGTCCCTGATCTTTACCCTGAGAACCTGGAGGGTCTCCTGAAGGTAAATTCATGAAAATGCGCCCCCTTGAGGAAAGTTGTCTGTTTAACTACTCCATGTTATGAGTACAGCATGTATTCAGTTACTAAATTTTCCTCCAGTTGCTGAGCCCAACAGTAGCTTCTATTCCCAGTGACCTGTGGCATTCCGTACTCATTTATTACTCCAGTTTTCAAGGTAGGAATTTGCCCAGGTACCTGGTTCTTTGCTGGTTGTAAGAAGAGTGATGGTTTCCATTTCTGAAGTATTTTTCCAGTTTTGAAGCTGAAACTGAAGATGTGTACATTCTTTACATGTTAGACCAGAATCTTGAAGTCCAAGAGTAACTAAAATAGAAGTGTTTAAATTATATAGAATGTATTATTGGAAAAAAGATAATTCAGTATAAATTGAAATGCTTTCAGACAGGAAAGAAGAACATAGATAAAAATTATGAGAACCTATCTAATGGTCTTGAAGTCCCATGTAAATATTTTATTGTTATTAATTTATAGTTTTCTGAATTTTCCTTCAAAAAACAGGAGGAAGACATGACTCGTTTTATCTTCCATGGCTCATTATCTCATCCATAGACCATGTTCAAATAAATGTGTTCATTTGAGCTTATATTTACTGAAAAAAAGATGAAAGTGATCTTTATCACAAATTTGCTAGGAAGAAAGAGAGGAATGGCAATAAAAAAAGTAAATATTGACAACCTAGGAATTGGTAAGAGCTACCCAAACTACAGACGCTAAGGCTTTCAAATATTTGTTGCTCTTCTTCAAAGCAATGTACTACAGTAATTCATAAAGGTAGAGAAAGGTGGACTGGCTAGACTTGGGAAAGAGGAGTTTATGGCTCTCCTTGCAGGGCTGCTCTCTGCCTGTCTCACATCCACATGGAGACATCTGCACATCCATACGATCATGGGGACACATTTTTTAAAAATTTTGACTAATGATCCAAATTTTAGTGAATTGGCCATGAGCCCTATCTATTTTTAAAATTTAAACATGATATATTTTCCTTGTTTTAGGAAAAATACATATTGCATCAAAAATCCAGAGTACTAATTCTGTTTCCTGAGACTCCGAATATTGTAGGGCTTAGAGAATTTGCCTAAATATTTTGACTGGATGTATTCACACACCCATCCGGTTTTGAGGAAATCAAATTAGTTACAGTTCTAGTCATCCGTTTTCTGCAAGCTTGATGTCTATATATTCTTTCACTGCAATTTGTGGATGCAATTCTAATTTGATAACATATCTTGCTGCAAGGATAAATTTCAATGAGCACCTAATGTTTCTGCTTGTAACCGGACTAAGAAAATCAAACTTCTTAATGTAATGTTTAAACTACAAGTCTATATTTCTCCCCCTGCCCCAACTCTCTTGATGCATATAACACTTACAGGCAGTTTTCCTGAGTCATATAATCATTGGTAACCCACTTCCTTCTTTATATATGCCTATATAATTAATAAGTGTGGTGGACTGTTTAATATTTTTCACATAAGATACCAACAGTAAATATTGTGACTAGTTCAAATTTTAGTACATATGACATGAGACAGTTTGCCAACTGCTAGGGAAATCTAATAATAAATGCACGCTTTTTAACTGCAAATTTAAGCAACCAAATAGTAACCTCACATCAAATATAATATACTGAACCAATTAGAGAAAAATCCAATGCTGATCTAAGCAAACCTTATTATATAAGCCCCATGTGAAAAACAATGAATATATTACATAATATCTTGCAGAAAATTAATTTGATTGCTACAAAAATATTCCTTCAAGAGAAAGAAGGAGATTCCAACAGTATTTTATAGCAATGTTGACATATAGTGATAAACAACTTTGAAGAAGCAAATAATATAAATAATATTGATAAAGTGTCTCAGTAATGATGTAGAACAACAATAACTATTTTCTCAGCCTATGTATATTCAATATTTGAAGATGTCTCATTAAACAATATAGAAATGAAAGCCAAGAACGATGTGTTCAAGCACTGGAAGAATAAATTGTGATTCTTATTACTGACCTTAGTAATATTCTAATATGTGTTTGACAGAAAAAACAGAATTTGTTCATTATTAGTTATTTTTGTATAAACTGGTATACCTCAATATTATAAAACATGTGAGGATAAAATTATACTAAAATTTCTATGCAACCCACAGCATTGAGAAAAAAAGTTTTTATAATCTAAAAAAAATTTAATTTAGTGCAATAAAAAACAGATTTTATTTTTGATAAAACAATACAATCATTTAACCATTCACTCATTCACTCAACTAAACATTCATTTGTATAAAAACAGTATATTGGGTCCTGCTTATATATATTGATCCTTGTATAGGTGCTTGAAACATAGTAGTCACTCAACAAATATCAGTCACATATTACTATTGCTGTGTTCTGATTACACATTCTCCTTTATTAAGCCAACTTCTGCTTTTAAGAACCAGATCAAAGCTTTGTTTTCTACTCAGATTTTGTCAACATCATGACAAAATAGCCTTTTTTGTTAATTTGCATTGAACTTTGTTACGTATGATTTGTCTGTTAGATATAGAGAGCTCAATCTGTCAACTCCCTACTATGCATATTTTTACAATTTTTTTAAGAGAGAGGGACAGTGAGAAAGAGAGAGAGAGAGAGAGGGTTGCAATTTTATCTTAGTTTTTCATGTGACTTTCATTGCTCTGACACTTCGCTGTGTATGTGGTGCTGTGGTTCGAACCCGCATCCTTGCACATGCCAGGCAAGTGCCTAACCGCCAGCCACTGCTCCATTCCCCTACTATGCTTATTAAGAAAAATAATTGTACATCTTTAATGCATTTGCTTTATTATGAACTTAAAATAATTGCTTAGAGAATAGTTGCTAATGAAGACTAAATAAAGGGGAAAGTTACTTATTTGTATTCAAGAAGCTATACTGAAGTTGAACCACCATTTGCATCATGCCCTGGGCAAAGTTGTGTCTCTTAATATCTAGTTTCTCATTTGCCCCACTGTTTATTCCAGTAATTCAATGGTCCATGAATGGGAGCAAAATCAACTAGTAAACATTTAGTTAGCTTCTTCTATGAGGCAGGCTGTCTAAATCATCACAAGAATCTTATGTACTATAATTATTATTTGTACATTATAGATGAGTAAAGCAAGACTCACAAGAGGTTAAAAAAATTGCTCAGGAACATGTAGCAACAAAACCTGAATTATATCCAATTTGGCCTGACTTCAAATCATGTGCTCTTACTACCATATACAATATCTAACTTGTCTGGTTCAAATACATGTAAATACACATATACGTATTCTCACATACACAAACACTCAGAAGGGCAAATATTGGTCTTGAAAAATAAAAGAGTAATAAGAGGGATCTATTTACCTAAACACACTCAAAGTTTATACAGTTAGTGCTCAAAGTTGTGCAAAGTTTTGGTATGAAAATTTCTTGTGTCTACTGATATTTCCTTGGCCTTGCTGAGAATAAGAAACAAGCCAAATGATAAACCTCTTGTTTCTTGTTACTCAACTTCAATGGAAAATTCCAGTCAAAATAAATGATTGTTTGCATTAGTTCAAAATCTTAATGCAATAAAATTGCTTTCAGGTAGGAGTGTGTGTGTGTGTGTGTGTGTGTGTGTGTGTGTGTGTGTGTGTTCCTAAACCTCTAGTACCACCTATCTTCTTGTCTTATGCATAGTATTTCCTTTTCCAGAATATAACTGAATTAAAATACAGGAAAGCAGTCTTTTTGGACCAGTTTCTCTAGTTTCTACTAGCAATGCATATTAAAGGTGTCTCCATGTCTTTTCATGAATTGACAGTTTATTTTCTAATTTCATTAAATAATATTTCATAGTATGAATTTTCTATAGGTTTATCCATTCACTTAATGAAGGACATCTTTGTTGGTTCCTTTCTTTGGCAATTATGAGTAAAATTCCATAAACATTCATGTCTGGGTTTTTGTGTGGATATAAACTTTCAGCCCATTTGGATAAATGCACAGGAGCAGGATTGCTGAATCATATGGTAAAACTATATATAGCTTTGTAAGAAACTGCCAAACTGTTCCAAAGTGGCTGCTCCATTTTGCATGCCATTATCATTGGATGAGAGTTCCTATTGCTTCATATTCTTACCTGCTTGTGGAGTTTTGAGTGTTTTGGATTTTAGCCATACTAATAGATGTGTTGTGGTGTGATTGAGGTTTTAATTAGTCATGTTGCTCCAAGTATTTTTCAATGCTATCTCCCCTGTTTAGATCCTGAAATTAGTTGTCTCTGCCAACATTTCATTGCCTTGAGTTTCTAGAGTATCTAGCCATATTAATTCTTGTTTGTAAACCCAGCAAATGATTTTTCGATCTCATTGTTTTCTGCAATTCCTGGCCAGCTACAATCACCTATAACCCACGTAAATATTAGTATTCTGTTTCCAACTTCTTCCCTTAATGCTGAAAGTTCACTGTGCTCATGATCTGTCTTTCATGTTGTCTCAGAAGACAGATTTACCCAATATTTTGCCTCATCATACTATGGATGGCTGTGGGGAGCATGTAGGCCATGGAGTTGCGTACATGCCTGGAGGCAGGTCAGTTCCTGGAAGGTAATGAAAGGTCAGTTGTCAGAGAGGATTGATTATCTTGTTTTTGTAGACTGACTGCCACCTGAGAACAGGTGTACATTCCTTTATGTTTGATATGCATCTTGCTCTCAATGGCCTCCCCTGGTCACTTGCTGAGGGTCTGGTAAATTGTAACCTGTATGTAACCTTTGATGTATGCGGAATATGTTGAATTCTATGCCTATATAAACTGCATGTATTGTGGAATAAAGAAGAAGACTTCTCGAAGAAACCATGGTGGTGGTCTTGTTGCTTCGCTGGACGAACACAACAAATTGGTAGCCCGTACGGGGCAAAAATCTGACTGAACGACATTAAGTCAGTAAGTAACAGTTTGACTACTGCCTGAGAGCAGGAGATTGCACTATTCTGCTATGAGCAGGGACAGACCGCTCTGATGGGGAAAGACCGCTCTGACGGGGAAATACCGTATTGACGGGGATCGAACGCCAGCTTGGTGCCACGGGCGGGAATAAACCGCATTGACGGGGATCGCTTAAAGCGAGGCTCTAGAGGTAAAACTTTTATGTTAATTGTTATTGTCTTTCTTTGTATTTAGTCCCTGTTTGCTATTTGCTCTGTGAGTCCTGTTATTTGTGTGTATTAATTCATCCTGGGTTCTGATAGTTGGCGTCCCTGGGTGGGCTCAAGAAGTCCTCTACTTTAAGATAAGTGCAAGTGAGAGGAGAGGTACCATGGGTTTAGAACTGTCTAAACTCCAGCTGCAAAAAGCAGTAATGTCGTTATTGGAAGCACAAGGAACTGCTGTGAGTCCTAGGACAGTTACTTCATTTGTCAAGGTAATTAAACAATCTTCTCCTTGGTTTTTGCAAACGGGTCTGAAAACGTGTAAAAAGAGGTTTACAAAAAGTACTAAGAAAAAAAAAAGGACCCGATATTATTCCCACTGCTACTTTCTCTTTATGGCGCCTAGTCAAGGACACCTTATCTTCCTCGGAGGTTAAAGTGAAAGAGTTTCTGGAAGAAACACATAAAGCCTGGGCTAACTCTAATTCTGGTGCTAAAGATGTGTGCATGCTCCTTTACTAGAATAAATATGGCCATTTCATTTTTTGGATCTTGAGCTCAATATTACTGGTAAATTCACTTATTTTGTACACTTAAATATATCTTTCAGTCACTCTTGCTTTATCTGAGAGTTTTAATTATGGTTTTTTTTGCTGCTGTCTTTATTCAAAAGTTCAATTTTTCCAAGGGTCTAAAAATCTATGTTTCCTGTTGTTTTGTGTGTGTGCACGCACTCCTGTCCTGTGTGTTTGTGTACATGTATGTTATATGTGTGTTCCATATGGTACCAAATTAACTCATAGATGAGCGCTCATAAATTAAGTTTAAAAAAAATGGATCCAAATGACTTTTAATTCAAGTGACTTAAGCATTTAAAAATAGAGGTTCAATCTAAATCATTTATGCATAAGAGTAAAGACGTGTTTAAGAATACTAGCTCACATGTTTTTTCTAGGTGGTCAATCAATAAAATGTTGATTTCTATAAATGTTTAGAGTGTAACATTAATTTCTTCTAGGATTTTTCTTCAATGGAAAAAGATGGCTTATATTTGTCTAATATCCTGAGGTTTCATGGATAACCTAAGTTTACAATAAAAACTGAGTAATATAGATTTAACATAAATGGGATTAATTATATAAATGTGTTTGTTAGAAAAGACATCTGATAAATTTGCAAAGTCAAAATGTTAAAACATTAACTGCTAAATAAATCTGAATAATCTTGATTTAGTTTCTATAAGGTGATATTTGGGTTTATTAAATGTGTTCTTATAAGTTTTATAAGGTAACATACATTTGGGTTTCTTAAATGTGCTTTTATAGATTGGAAACTAATAAGATATAATTTAAGATTACTTTAATCTGGATCTTCACTAAAAGCAAGGTTATTAAAAGTTAAAATTCTAACAACTTGATTCTATATAAAAAAATACAAAAGTTTCAATCATGTATCAAAGTACTATAAATAGCACAAAAATTTGATCTTATTAAGAGGAGTAATTAGACTCAAATATTTCATAAGGATTGTTTCTAAATATAAATTTTAAAAAATCAGCAACTAAAAAATCTAGGAAAAAATCGACAACTAAAAAGATACACTGATAGATCAAAGTCTAATTCATTAAGGTTTCTTAAAACATTGGCTTGCTTATCAAGGTGATTTCCTGTGTCTACATGTTACATAGTTTAAGACAGGCAAGTTAACTAAGGCAGGCAAGTTAACCAAGTGCTGTCTTTTAAACATTGTTCGTTTTAAACCCGGCTTACATTTACTTTAAATGCATAGAGGCTTAATCATTAATGGGTTTTCTGTATAAATCAGTCTGATCACTGGTACTATTTCCTTTTGGCAATTTCCTTTTGTATTTTTTAACTGTTTTGACTTAAATAGTATGACCTATAGTATTTCTCACCTTAAAGTAATTAAAAACATTAAAAGTTTTATAACAATTGTATCAACATGCAGATTTAAAAAAGGGTCAACAAACAACAAACAAATATAAAAGGATATAGGCATGGACACATGCTTTGATATGGAAACTGAAATAAAACAAATCTTCCTGGATAAAAAAATGTTTCTGGATAAAAAAATATAGAGTCCAAGTAAGTTGCAAAAGGTTTGTGAAAGGTAAATCTCAGAAGCTTGTGTGTTGTTAAGTTGACTGTAATTGACATAATTTAAAGTTATTTAAAGTTTCACTTAAGTTTAAACATTAATGTACTGTTATGAGCCAGAATCTAATGCTATGTGTTAAAGTAACAA
>PVKS010031739.1:0-23183 GCA_004027875.1 Aplodontia rufa
TTTAATGATATATTGCCCTTGCTTTGACCATTTCCCCCCCTCTAAGAAGCATCCATCAAAGTCTTAATACTCCTGGAAAATGTTGCTGTATTGGAACTTAGAGTGGTTAATTAATTTGAAAACAAGAAACCAAGAGCCAGATTTCTTATCTTTAAGCCTTTTTCATTCCTATTTTAGAAAATTTACAAAAACAAATTAGCATCAGACTTGAAGATTTTGTAAAAGAGGAAATCCTACTAAGTCAGTTTATCCAGAATCTACCCCAACCCCTGATTTTGTTTCTTCTTTGTAACTTTCCAACCACTGAGTCCTTTCCCTGCTCCTTAGCTATAAATCTTCACTTATCCTTATTGACTTAGAAGGGAGAATAGTTCTATACTGCAATTTGTAACCCCCTATTGCAATAGTTCCTCAACAAAATTTGCTTTTCTGCTTTCCTTACTCTCAGGCTGTACTTTTTCGTTAACAGCACTCACACAAGTGAGTAAGCACACACAAACGCGCACAGACACACAACCCATAGGCCCTGCCCAGCTGATCCTCATGCAGCTATTCAAAGCCCTCTTCAATACCCCAATTCTGTTTTCACTGCCTCTGTCTACAGAATTGTTCTTTCTGAAGCACATACAAAAATATCTACATATAAATCATTCCTCATGATACTTGTTTTTAAAAATGTAGGAGATGTAAGTAAAATGAGTTAATAGACATTCATAAACATAATTTTTGCATTGTTTTCCTTTGGATTGAAATTTTGTTAAAAGCAATGACAAAGGATGAGAGCTCGAGAGATTATTAAAGACAGGCCTGGCTTAAGGGAAGAGGTGATAAAATAAATTGAAAGTTTCACCAAAATTATTTCAACATTGCTACATGCACATACACATACACTGTATAAACACTGAAGTTTTTATCTTTCACTTGAGATTATTTTTTAAAACTTAAAAATATCTTAAAACACGGTTTAAGTAAATACAAAATAGTTAGAAGTCAGTCCATTAAATTGCAAGATAACACAAGAGAGGCAAGCATTGTAGATTAAATAATGGTGTATAATTTATTTCTGTGAATTTTGAATAATGCATTCTGACTTTGGTGACACAAGTTATTAAACACGTGTTAAATTTTCATTTGTGCTGGTGACAGCAAAGGTGGTTGCCAGTTCATGACCACATTCTCAGTAATTTCCTGAACGATGCACTTCTAATTACAACACTTCGTTAAATCAGGTAGCATGTGGTCCCAGGGTGCTCCTGCTAGGCAGGAGGCACCAGCTTGAATTACTTCATTTGCAAATGTAAGGCTGCTGTTTTTTTAATTGAAACTGCTAAGAGGGAAAAAAGCTATATTGAGTCACAAAAGAAAGACCTTTGCTTGACAAATTGTTTTGAATAAAGGTATAATGTGAAAAACTTTCACACTGGTAGCCTCTCTTGGACTGATTTCATCACAGCAATGGTGAACATGAACATCACACTTTTAGGCACATTACTCAATTTTAACACTTTAAGAGCAAATCAACAGAAAATATTTTTTCACTTAACATATGACTACAAGAGATTTTAGAGAAGAATCAGAGGAAAACTTATCAGGGTTAAAATAAACCCCTTCCTTTGTGTTCTTCCTTGAACATATCCAGCACATATGGTTAGCCCTTAGGAAAGTGGCATGTTGAGGGCTGGGGGAGAGAAATCACTTTGTTTCTATTATATCCTGACTGACAAGTGAGCCACTCAGATTTCCTGGCTGATTGTTCTTTTAATGTATAAAATATATCAATTTTACTATGAAAATCCTCTATGTCTTTCCTGATTCATCCTTATATTTATGATAGCCACGTGGATATCTTAATTGTCTTAATTTATTCTTCCCTCTATTTAGTGTAGTACTTTTATATAAAAATGCTGGGAATGAGAGTTTAACTTGTAGCATTTATTTGGAGCATGCATCACTGATTTCATCATCCTATTAAGGTCAGCATTCCAGAATCAAAAAGAGCAGATGAATGTGGAAGAAAATATCAGTTCACTTCTGAGAGGATAGTAAGTAAATATAAATATTCCTTGCATATGACATTTAGAAGTTATTACTTTCTGTATAAAATATCAATTACTTATTCCAGCTCCCTGGTTGTTGGCACTTTGAATTTGGAAAACATTCTGAAGTCTCTATGCTGCAAAGTTTCATCTTTAAGATAAAGATAATAATTTTTATATCACAGGGTTGTTGTAATAACTGATTTGATACAAGTAAGCCAGAAAAGTTAGCACTGTATAAATGTTAGCTTTTGTTTCATGCTCTGGGTTAAAGTGACCATCTGTTATTATTTTTTAAATATTGGCATAGGAAACTGCTAAAAAAATTTTTAGGCTTGGGTAGTGGTATTTGTTGTAGTTTAGATGTAAGATGTCTCCAGAAGATCATGTGGGACAATGGAACAAGGTTTAGAGGTGAAACAATTGCATTATGAGAACCTTAACCCAATCAGTGAATTAATCTCTGATAGGGATTAACTGAGTGATAATGGAAGGTGGGTAGGCTGTGGCTGGGGGAGGTCCTTGGGGAGGTGTCTTTGGGATATACATTTTGTCCATGGCAAGTGGAGTCTTTCTCTCTCTCTCCCTCCCTCCCTCCTTCCTGGTGTGATGTCCTGAGCTGCTTTTCTTCTGCCATACTCTTCTGCCATGATGTTCTGCCTCACCTCAAGCCCTGAGGAATGGAGTCAGCCATCTATGGACTGAGACCTCTGAAAGTGTGTATACCAAATAAATTTTTCCTCCTTGAAAATTGGTCTTGTCAGTTCTTTGGGTCACAACAATTAAATACCTGACTAAAACAGTATGAATCTGTGTTCTCCAGAGAAAGAGTCAAGAGAAGAGGAATTATTTCTCTCTCTCTCTCTCTCTCTCTCACACACACACACACACACACACACACACACATTTAATCATTCACACACACATGAAGGTGAATTTTATGTGTAAACTTGACTGGGAAAAGAGATGCCTGTGTAGCTGGTAGAGAAATTATTTCTGGATGTGTCTGTGAGGGATTTATAGAAGAGGTTATCATTTGATTCAGTAGACTGAATATTACCTTTACAAATTTGGTCCAATCTCTTGAGGAATGGATTAGAACAAAAAGCAGTGAGAAGGACAAATTTGTTCTTTCTCTTTGAAATTAAACATTCTTCTTCTCTTGACCTCAGACATTAGTGCTTCTAATTCTCAAGCCTTCAGACTTAGACTAAATAATACTACGTTTCACCAACTTGTGGACTGTGGGTCTTCTCAGCTCTGTAACCACACATATACTTATATACCATAATATAAAAAGTATTAGTGTTCGCAATAGAAACAGAACCAATAGGAGATAAATAGGTAGTTAGATAGGGAACTATGTAGGTGTATAGGTATTGGTTTTATGGTAGAACTTGGTTCACACATTTTTGGAGGCCAAGAAGTTCCGTGATTTTCCATCTGCAAGCTGGAGACCCAGAGAACTGATGATGTAGCTTACCGTTTGAGTTCAAAGACCAAGAGAGCTTAGGATATAAGTTTCAGTTCAAGTCCAAAAGCAGCGGACTAATGTTTGACCATATATCTGGTTATTCTGTGGCCTATTCAAGTTGATACTTAAAATGAATCTTGGCAGTAATTGTTTATAATATTTTTCTAGGGCTCCAATGTAAGTAATTGAGGCCATTGCTATAATCATTTTGAGGTTTTATTTACCTTAGAAGGTACAGAATTTCATTGGCATAGGAGTCCAGATTTATTTGGTATTAAAAATTTGTCTTTGGAGTTTATAAGTATCAACTACTGAAGTTGGTCTGTAGTAAGAGAGTATTGTCCACAAAAGGAGAAAGAAAAGAAGCTTTGGGAGAAGGTGAAAGACAAGAGGCCTTGCAGGTGGCAAGTCCCTGATTCTCTAAGAAAATCTGAGTTTCTTTCTGTAACTTACAACCAATGGGGTGCTGACTAACAGAATGAATGCTGTTACATGCAAATGTGGTTTTTATCCTCAGGATTTAAGGAGATCTGGCTTATTATATATGCTTTGGTACATTTTGGGGGCTGAGAATTATCATTTTGCTGCATTCTCTCATGCTCCTGACCTTGTAAAGGCAATAAATCTGGTCCACTGTTCACTCATATTCTGCTTTCTACATTTGATCTTGAAATTCTATACCTGACATGTCAATCAAAAACTATTTAAATGATTTAGTAATAACATTTTATAATTCTACTTGCTGTCTTTCACTTTCACCTTCTTTCCTCTCTTTCTTTCTTTCTCTTCTGCCAATCATAACTCTACCCTTGCCTAAATATAGGAAAAGACTCTAAAGTAATTTTGATTTAAATTTCCTGGAGAAGACTGAGCATCCACAAGTAGTGCTCTTTTGGCAACAGCATGCCTAGTGGAGTGTACTGAATTTCTGTCCTTGGAAAAATGGTAATGAATTCTTTATACAGATAAAATTGATGCCGGTTTTGTGGATGTGTCCTCTCAGAGTCAAAGAATGAAACCAAGGGACACCCAGGCAAGCGTAATAGACGGACTTTATTTTATAGAAAGTAAAGCTTAGGGAAAAGAGCAGACTTACCCCAGAGTGGGAGAAGGGGAAAGAGCCGAATTGGCAGCTAGGTTTGCCCTTTTTATGGGAAGCTCACCCTTCAATTGGTCATCCTCTTCCTTCCTTCAAACCTAGGGGGTGAAAAATTCTGGTTGGGTCCAGCCTTGGATTTGGCCTCAGGCATCAATAGAAATAATTCGGTGGCTTGCCTAGCAGAAAGGAGTGTTTGTATTTGACACCACCTTGCCAGACCCTTCTCATAGGCACTGGAGGATGTCAAATTGATCGTAAAGGAAAAAAAAACCGGTTTTCCCTTGATTGACTCCAGCATTCTAACTACTCTGACTGCCTAACTTTTTCTATCTCAAGATGATTATTTTTGACTTACTGCTTTGGTGGGGGAAAACAGTTACCAAAGCCAAAACCAATATGTAACCAGGTACTGGTTTAAAAAAAAAAACAAAAAACAGCATAGGTACAGAATTACACATTGCAGTTCTTCTGATATTAGTATAGGATGGAGAGGATTTTTAAAAGTCTCTGCTTATGAGACAGTGAAATACAGCATCGACCAAAAGTAAGATGTCATGTTGAGATAGTTTAGGAGGCTAGGTCGTCAGGACCCTGGGCCCCATTCAACCATACCTAGAAGTTAGCTGGTTGAGGTCCTTTAATGAGTTTGCTCAGGGCCTTCATATGCAAATGACCATGAGGCTCACCTGAGGGAGCAACTCCTTTATCCCAGAGGCTAGAAAACTAAGAAGTGGGGGTGGACACAGATGGGAACTTGGAAAGAATTGCTACCTGTTTTGCATAGATTTTAACCAATGACTTTGGTACTTAGTTTCAATGCCTGTTTTGCGGGGATTTCAAGCAATGATGTAGGTGCATTTCTCAATGCCTGCTTTGCATGAATGTTAATTTTGCTCATACCCCAAATCAATATAACCCCTGACCTAACCTCCATTAGAAGGTGTCCTGCTTACAGATACCCCTCCACCCTGCAGAGTCTCTGCTCTCCTTCCTTAAATAAATCCTCCTCCTTTTCCTCCTCCTTCTGTGGTTGTCAGTGGATTTTATTCTTCAAATTCATGAGACAAGAACCCAGAAGTAGGGTGCTTAATTCCAGGGTGAATTTCCACCAGCTGGGGAGCTGCTAACACTATTTCAGTTGCAGAAACCTGCAGCCTGCCCAAATTCCCAGTTTTAACTGGGAATACCTGCAAGCACTAGAAGCGGGCTATTTTGGCTGCTGGAATCTAGTCAGCCCAGACTCCATTTGTCAGCAGGAGCAGAGAATCTGATCTCATCTCAAAAACCCTGCATCAATGTGATATGGAACACTGAACTTGCCTAAGAATTCACTCTATCTCTTTCTATACAATAGACTGGACTAGATTCCAGGTGAAGCCAAATATCAGAGAAATGAACATCCTTCCAAATATCAGAAGAGTATTCTCTTTCCTCCACATTGTTAGCTTCTTCCCAGGGATACAAACCAATGAAAAATCTTAAGAGCACAGGGGCTTCTCAATTTTAGAGAAAGATTCAAAAGAGGAAACATGAGATTTTTCAACTAAGAAGCAAGGGAGCTATACTGAATGAGATAGAAGATGGAGTTGGCACAGTTAATCTTTCAGAAATATTGAAGATGTGGGGATAGGAGGAGCAGGCGAGTGCCTCAACCCCTTCCATAGCCAGTTTCTGCACAGCTCATAAAAATGAATAAGAAGCCTCAGCCTTTGCATCAAGTAAAATGATGATGTTCTAAAGAAGAAAGAGATTTTAAAGGGGGAAAGTGATGAATATAATGTAGTCAGTTTTCTTCTGAACATTCTACTGTTAAGTGGAAATCCTTGTTTGGTTTTAACTGGAGCATCAGGAAGCCTGTGACTTACAGGAGACTACAGTTGTGGTCTCTAAAGGGTCATCTGACCACTACCCAGTTGATCACATGACATATGGAGAGACGGGTTTTGTGGGATGTGGAGAGGTACAGTGTTGGTTTTATCTACAGGCCCAAATGCTCTTCTAGTTAGAACATATGTTTCTGTATTTAGGAAACAAGAGATGGCAAGGACCATGCTGCCCTAGCTAGTGAGGAGTAGCATACATTTTTCTTAGCAATCACATGTTTCAGATCAAAAATAAATCAATGTGTCAGTCATTGAAGAATTAGAATTTCCACTGGGTGCAGCAGAACATACCTGTAATCCCAGTGACTAGGGAGGCTGAGCACAAAGGTTGCAAATTCAAGTCCAGCCTCAGCAGTTTAGAAGGCCCTAAGCCACTTAGAACTTCTCTCTAAATAAATAAATAAAAGGACTGGGGATGTAGCTCAATAGTAAAGTATCCTTAGCTTCAATCCCCAGAACTGCCCCCCCCCCCAAAAAAAGAATTAGAATTCCCTTTTCCTAGAGAAAGAGAAAGTACAATAAAAGGGATTATGTATGAGCTAGTGTTGGAGCACAGGTCACAGCCTTGTGGGAGTCATACTCCTCTCATCTGAGATACCTCTCTCTGTCTCTCTCCCACTCTTCTTTTGGTAAAATCCGAATGAGCACTAAAAGACAGAGAGAAGCTGAAGAGCAGATCAAGGTGTCTGTATGGAGACCAGTAGAGCACATATATGGTCAGTTTGATAGCTGCAGAAAATAAAAACAAGAATTTAAAAACAGTCTTTGGTTAAAATCATGATTACAACGAAACTGCTCTTTGGGACCTTTTGTACTGCAGAATCCCTGTTGTAGTCCTCTTTCATTATCTGAAACCCTTAAGGAACTTTAAAGTGAAGATTAATGATAGAGTTGGGACAATATAAATTCATTTATGCAGAGGCAATTTATTTTCTCACTGAGGAATAAAGAAAATAATTTTAAAAGCAGAATTGAAAAAAATAGATTTAAAAAATCTCTGTATTTTTCTTTAAAAAATAGAATAAAAAATGCCCAAGTGGCTAAAATTGTTTTTGTAAAGCTTATTGAAAGTTCATATGATGGCTAGTATAAAAATTTGAAATACAAATACCTTGCAAATCAGAGTCAATGAAGGTGCAACATAAGAGTCTACAAGAAGGGTTATGGTATTTGTTTCTCCTCATGGTGGTGAGTCTAGCTTTTGCTCAAACTTATCAAAGGGTTAATCTTGAATCGACATCTGTCCATCACACTGGTATCAACTAATCAAAGATAGCATGAGACACAGAAATAGAATCATTTCCATGATAGGAAATAAGAAAAAGAATGACCTTTTTTATCAATATTTTTGTTGGGGGAGAGAAAGTGATAAAGATGCTTACTTAGGAGAATAAATAATTAAAGGACAAGAATTTTCAAGATATAGTAACACAACTGGTCTTTGGGCAAGTAGACTGAGATCACTAAAGCCTAGAGAGAAAATACTCAGATGATAGACATTTCTGTTAACTGAGCCTTTTCTTCATGTAATTAGAGAGCAAAATGTTTATATTACATTGCTACTACATATAGTCAGTTTATGATGTATGTAAATATTTCTAGCTTATTTAACCATCATCTTGAAGAGTAGATTTGATAACTCTTTCCAAAGACTTCTGTTGTTGATGGAAGTTGCCATTTAGAGGGCTAATATAGGGACAATAATAGGGAGATGTAGGACTAAAGCAGTCAAGAATCTGGTACCTAGAGTAATCAAAAAATGAATGCTATAGCATTTACATAATATGTCTTATCAAAGCTTATTTACATCTGTGGGTGCTAGCATTTTGATATTTTAAAAAAGGATTCATGAAATATATATATAATCTTTCTATATATATCTATATCTATATATCATAAAACCCTATTTTCTCTTAAACCAAAGCCTCAAAATGCTGAGTGTTAGCTCTAAATTTTAAGAAGTAAGTCTGAATCAACAAACTACTACTGAAGAAGACAGTTGGGAGTGGGTGCTTCTAGAGGTAAATATATTGTCATCTATCAAAGTGGTCTCAGACATTGAAAGAGCAGAAATGAGAAACAAAAATTATTTGCACTTAGAACATGGTAGGATGGGGACAACAAGTGTTAAGATCAATATCTCACATAATTAGCTCCTGAAATAGCCATCAATGATGCTAAGTCACTAAAAACATTTTAAGTGAGATCAGAAGGCAATAATTGTTACAAAGACAGATAAGTAGATGCAGAGAGGATTTCTACTAAAATTATGATAAAAATGAGTTGGCATATAATCGTTTGCAATTATTCAGAAGAAATGTACCAATTGCATGGAAACCATGAACTACCAGTATTGAACCAAGGTGAATGGTATCATGTGAATTGTCATATGAAGAAACTGAATCTGTGTTTAAAGTCTCCCTCAAAAGAAATCTCCAGCTGGGTGTGGTGGCACACATCTGTAATCCCAACAGTTTGGCAGGCTGAGGCAGGATTCTCACAAGTTGAAAGCTAGCCTCAGCAACTTGGCAAGACCCTATGCAACTTAGCAAGCCACTGTCTGGAAATATAAAACAAAATAGACTGGGGATGTGTTTCAGTGGTTAAGTGCCCCTGGATTAAATTCATTCCTGATATCAAAAAAAAAAAAAAAAAAAAAAAAAAAAAAAAAAAAAAAAAAAAAAAAAAAAAAAAAAAAAAAAAAAAAAAAAAAAAAGAAAAAAGAAAAAAGAAAAAAAAAGAAAAAAGAAAGAAAGAAAGAGATAGATCCAGACCCAGATGGTTTTACTAAGAAAGTTTAGTAAAGATTTAAAGAATATATAGCATGAATTTTCCACAATTTCCTCCAGAAAAAAAGAAGTGGAAGGAACAGTTAATATACGTTATGAGATCAATATTATTCTGATTCCAAAATCATACAAACAGCACAAAGAAAGAAAGCAATGTCTTGTGAACTTAAACCAAAAATCCTCAATAAAATGTTAGAAAATCCAGTGATGTGTAAAAAGATTTATATCATAACAATGAGGGTTTTACTTCAGGATGCAGAAAAGTTCAAGTTTGGAGTCAGTTAATGTGATCTACCATATCAAAAGGCTAAAGACAAAAAAACTACATGATTATACACAATGTTAGAAGAATTATTTAACAAAATGAAATATTCATGATAAAAATTCATGATAAAGTTTTTCAGCAAACTGGGAGGGGAAATTCTCAACTTCATAAAAAGCATATGCACGAAAACTACAGGAAGCATCACAGTTAATAGAAAAAAACTAAAGTTTCCTTATTTAAGATTGAGAACAAGAGAAGAACATCTCTTCTTACTGTTTTTTATTCAACACAATACTAGAATTTTGAGATAACTTAAAAAGGCGAGAAATAAACATGAAAGGAGCATAGATTGGAAAAGATGACATAAAACTGTTTCTATTTGCAGTCTTAAGATTCTGTAGACTATCCTGAAGAATCTATAAAACAATCTTCTAGAAGTAATAAGTGAGCTCAGTATGGTTAAAGGATTAAAGTTCAACACACAAAAAAGACTTGCTTTCTATATACTAAAAAGACTGAGTTTTATGTACTACTATTGGAAATCAAAATAAAACCTTCAATATAATTTATAACTTCTCAAATGAAATACTTAGGTATAAATCTAACAACTAAGTATAAAAGCTACATGTGGAATTAGAAAATGATGAAATAATCAGACTAATTGGAATAGTTTTCTGTATTATGAATTGTAAGATACAATGTAATAAAAATGCCATTTTTTCCCAAATTCACTTAAGGATTAGGGCACTTGGTTTGTAACTCTAAAATGTTTTACTGGAGTTAAACAAGATTATTCTAAGATTTGTATGAAAAGGTAAAAGTCTTTGGATAGCTAACACAGTGCTGGAAAAAAGAATAAAGTAGAAGAATCATTCTACCAGATGTTACAGCTTGTTATATAACTATGCTCATCAAGAAAGTATGGTGTTAGTGGAGGTATAGATTGAGATGAATAAAACAGAATAGAGAACAGAAACAGACAAGCATAATTATGACCAATTATTGCTTTGATGTCACTTTCCCCACAAAGACATGAAAGAAGTAAAGAAAGATCAACTTTTTAAACAACTGGGGCTAAAGCAATTGAATACTCATCATAAAAACAAAACAACCCCCCCCACATAACAATAATAATCCAAAAATCCACCAAACCGCTCCCTAAAAAACAATAATAACAAAAGGGTTATTTTGGCTCACAGCTTCAGAAGATTCAGTCCATGTATGCTTGGTTCTTGGGCCTGTGACTACATCATGGCAGGAGTGATGACGGAGGAGATATATCACTTCATGGTGACAGAGGCTGGGGCACTGGTATTTCCTTTAACAGCACACCTCTAATGACCTAATTTCCTTCCACTTCCCATCTTTTAAGGGTTCTACCTCCTCCCAGCAGAACCATGGACTGAGGACTAAGGCTTCGACACAGTCTTTGGTGGACATTCAAGATCCAAACTATAGCAGGCTATGTGAAAAGCTTTAATACTTCATACCAAAAACGTGATCCATAAAGGAAAAAGGGGAACAAATCAGATCTCATTAAAAGTGAAATCTTTTGGTCTTTGAAACAAAATGTTAAAATATGCCTAATCCAGTGTCTGGAAGTGTTTCCTTTTTGCTTTCTTCTAGTAGTTTCACATCTTACATTTAGGTCTTTGACCCATTTTGAGTTGATTTTTGTACAGGGTGTGAGATAAGGGTCATGCTTCAATCTTCTACATGTGGTTATCAAGTTTTCCTAGCACCATTTATTGAAAAAGCATTGACATCTCCAATGTATATTTCTGGCAGTTTCATAGAGAATCAGCTGACTGTAGATGGATAATCCAATTTAAAAATGAACAAATAATCTGAATATATGCTTCTCAAAATTATAAATACAAATGACTAACACATATGTGAAAAACCTGTACAATGTAATTGGATATCTGAGTGAAATACAAATCAAAACTACAGTGCTATCATCTCACCCCAAGTAGTAGGACTATCATAAAAATATAAAAATAATAAAAGCTGATGGAGATGAAGAGATAAAAGAACCCTCACACACTGTTGGTGGGAATCCTCAAAACAATAATAGTATTTAGATTTAGCTATCCCATTTCTGGTATAATCCAGAGGAAATGAAATCAGCATAAATATGAGATACCTGGAAAAAGAAAAGGTGATGCATTTACATAATGGAGGATTATTTTGCTGTAAAGAAGAATGAAATCCTGTTATTTGTAGCACATTTTGTGGATCCATACTATATGCTTCTATTCATATATCATTATTATAACAACCAGTTAGTGGTTGCCAGTGTTTAGGGATATGAACAGCAAGGTGGGTGGGGTTATATAAAACTAATAAGAAAGAGCATTGTAGTGAAAGAATAATTCTGCTGATTGTAGTGGTGCCAATACAAATCTACATACATGATACAATTACAGAATCATGCATGCATTGATGAGTGTACACACAGTTTTTGGATTTTCCAGATACAGGATCATATCATCAGCAAAAAAGGAGAGTTCGACGTTCTCTCTTCCTATTATCATCCCTTTGATTTCCTTCTCTTGCCTTGTTGCACTGGCTGTTTCAAGAACAATATTGAATAAAAGTGGTTAGAATGGACTGCCTTGTCTTGTTCCTGAGTTTAGTGGAAATCCTTTCAGCTTTTCTCTGATTAGTATTATACTAGGCGAGGGTATGGCATATATAGCCTTTTCATAGTTTAAATAGGTTCCTTTAATCCCTATCTTCTCTAGAGTTTTGAGCATAAAAGGGTGCTGAATTTTATTAAAGGCCTTTTCTGCATCAATTGACATGATCATATCATTTTTATCTTTAATTCTGTTTAAGTGATGAATTACATTAATTGTTTTTTGTATGTTGAACCAGCCTTGCATACCTGAGATGAAGTCCACTTGATCATGATGAATTATCTTCTTGATAAGTTTTTGAATAATGTTTGCTAGAACTTTATTAAGGATTTATTGCATCCAGTTTCATCAGGGATATTGGTCTGTAGTTTTCTTTTTTTGATATGTCCTTATTGGGTTTTGGTATCAGAGTTATAGATGCTTCATAAAAAGTTTTTGGGAGAGTTCCCTCCTTTTCAATTTCTTGAAATAACTTAATAAGGAGAAGTGTTATTTCCTCCTCAAAAGGGTGGTAAAAATCAGCAGGGAAACCATCAGGTCCTGGGCTTTTCTTCCTTGGTAGACTTTTAATTGTCATATGAATTTTGGTGTCTGTTATTGGGCTGTTTAGGAATTCAATATTGACCTGTATCAATTTAGGCATGTTGTATGTGTCTAGAAATTTGTCCATGTCTTCCTTATTATCTAATTTGGAGGAGTATAGTTTTTTGAAATATGATCTTATAATTTATCAGATTTCTGTGGGGTTAGTTGTGATCACTCCCTTTTCATTGGAGATTTTATTGATTTGTTTCGTTTTTCTCCTTCTTTTAGTGAGATTGCCTAGAGGTCTATCAATCTTTTTTAGTTTTTTCTAAAGTACCAAATCTTTATTTCATCAATTATTTTTATTTATTTATTTATTTATTTTGGTTCTCAATTTCATTGATTTCATCTCTGATCTAGATTATTTTCTGTCTTCTGCTGGTTTGGGTTTAGATTGTTCTTTCTTTTTAAGGGCTTTGAGATGGACATAAGCTTGTTTATTTGTGATCTCTCTTCATTTTTAATGTGGGCACTCAGTGCTATAAATTTCTCCTTAGGAATGCTTTAATGCTGTCCCAGAGGTTTCAATATTTTGTATGTTCATTCTCATTCTCTATCAAGAATTTTTTGATTTTTTGCTCTCATGTCTTCTTGGATCCATTCTTCATTTAAAAGGGTATTATTCAATATCCATGAATATGTGTGTTTTCTGTTGATTTTTGCTGTTGATTACTAGGGTCATGGTATTATGATCTGATAGGATACACTTAATAATATCTACTTTTTTATATTTGCTGAGATTTCCTTTGTGAACCAGAATATGATCTATTTTGGAGAAGGATCCATGTGCTGCTGAGAAGGTGTAGTTTGCTGATTTGGGGTGATATGTTTATTAAGTCCATTTGATTTATGGAGTTGTTTAGGCTGGGGATTTCTTTATTGAATTTTTTGTTTTTATGATCTGTTGGTGACATAGGAGTATTGAAGTCTCCCAACATTATTGTATTGAGGTCTATAAGTGGTTTTATGTCATGAAGTAATTTATTTACATAGTGGGAACCACTGTTATTTAGAGAGTATGTATTTATTATGGTTTTTTTCTTCCTGTTGTAGGGTTCCCTTTACTATTAAGTAGTGGCCTTCTTTATCTCTTCTGACTAATTTATGTTTGAAATCTACTTTGTTGGATATAAGTATTGCGATGCCAGCTTGCTTTCATGGGCTATATAACTTATGGTAGATTTTTTCCCATCCTTTCCCCCTTAATCTGTGGATGTCATTGACTGTTAGGTGGGTTTCTTGTAAGCAGTATATTGTTGGATTTTGTTTTTTTCTTTTTTTTTGCAATTTGTTTTATATTTTTTTATTAGTTGGGTATAGACTTACAATTGAGGGGGAATCATTATCAAAAAATCAAGAACAAATGTATATTCACAAAGTTAGCCAAGGCTGATGCCATGCCATGATTTCCTGTCTACTAGTCCATGTCTTTTGAGTGGTGCATTTAAACCATTCACATTCAGTGTTATAATTGAAGTGTGTATATGGTTCATAGTCATTGCATATTATTAGTAAGTTCTGTGCTATCTTGGTTGGCTATTGATAGGATGTAGTTTTATAGAATTTCCTCTGTTTTGAGTTTTGGGTATTGATTATTTGTTCTTCTGTCTGGAGTGTTTCCTTGATAATTCTTTGTAAGGCTGATGTTCTGTTAATGAATGTTGCCAGTTTGATCTTATCATGAAAAGTTCTTATTTCTCCATGAAATTTTGAAGCTGAGTTTTGCCAGGTATAGTATTCTTTGCTGCATGTTGTGGTCATTCAGGCATTGAAATATTTCATTCCATAACCTTTTTGCCTTCCAAGTCTGGGTTGAAAAGTCACAGGCAATTCTTATTGGTTTGCCTCTGAATGTGATTTGGCATTTCTCCCTTGCTGCTTTTAATATCCTTCCCTTGATATCCCTGTTGTACATTTTGAATATGATGTGTCTTGGTGAGTTTCTCATTTGATTAGGCCTATTGGGTGTCCTGTAAGCTTCCTGAATGAGCATATCTGATTCTATTTTTATATGAGAAATATTTTCTTCAATTTCCTTGAGGATGTTCCTCATACCATTCATGTGTGTCTCAATTTCTTCCTGTATTCCAATTATTCTCATATTGTTTCTTCTCATTTCATCCCAGACATTTTAAAAATTCTGATCACGTTCTTTTATTTGTTTTTCTTTTTTGTCTTCGGTGCACTCAAGCTTGCCCAGCCTATCGTTATTGTCAGAGATTCTTTCTTCAATAGCAGAGGTTCTACCTTCTATAGAAGTTAGTCTATTATTAAATTCTTTCATAGTCCCTCTCAGTCATTGACTGCAGTCTTTAGCTCTGCTACTTCCTTTTTGAGTATGTCTGTTTCTGTAATCATAGAGTTATTCCCTTCATTAGCTCTTCTGGTAATTCATTGTTCCTTTTTATTATCAGATCATTGATAATTTGTTCTAGATTTGCCTCCTGGTTCCTGGCCTTGGACTCCTTGCTAGGGGAGTTGTGGGTTTAAGGTGAACCCTCCTCTCTTTTGATTCCTCCTCTTTGAAGAGCATCTTCTAGATTTTTGATTTGGGGATCCCTGTGTGAAAACAAGACAAGTCTCTGGGTTCTTCTTCCTTATACATTAAGGGTTGGGTCAGATACCACCTCTCTGATTACCTCTTCCTTCCAGAATGCTTTTTCTGCCTGGAAATTTGTTTTGTTGCAGGTTTTGGGTTAAGGTTCCAAGACTCGGATTTGGCATGTGGTGTAGTTTCTGGGAAGTCCGCTGCATTGTTGAAGCTAAGCAGTAGAGATATGTCACTGGGTGCTAGGGTCCCAGATGTGCGTGGTGGGCCAGAATGGACCAACCTATGTGCTGCACTGGGATCTGAGATCCTTGGTGGTAGGATGGGCCCAATATATCTGGACCTGGTAGGTGTGCATGACAATTGGGAGGTATCTGGGTATGGGGTCCTTGGAGGTGTCCAGCTCACCTGCTGTGGTGGGACCAGCAGAGTCCTAGGCACTCACAGGTATGTGTATGGGGGGTCTGCTCAGGCTGCTTCTCACTCCATAAATCGAAGCAAGTTCTTGGCCTGAGATCTCTATCTGGTTGTTTCTCTTTGGGTTTTGCTGTTGGATTGGGAGTTTTGTCCCATCTCGTACTTGAGTTGGGGTATTGTCAGGAAAGTTGAGTTCAGAAGTCAAACCCCTAACCTGTGTATTGTTAGTGTCCCTTAAGATTTCCAGCTCCTCAGGAGCTAATAGTAGATCATCAATATGATAAATCAATGCATACAGTATTATATTGCTTATTTAGTTATTTATTTATATTATACTGTTAAATTCCACCTATGGAACAAATAGTAGTGTTAGTCCATACTTTCAGCAACACTAGTATTTAGCTATCACCTATCACCTATGTCAGGCTTCAAAGCATACAATACTTATTGAGTTTGATTCACAGTGGTAAAGGTTACACAGTCTTAATGATAGGGGGTCAAAAGATATAAACTAATTGGAAGCCTGAGAGAGAAGGGAAAGTGAAATTTAGAGAGGAGGTTATATTGGCCAATCATGGACAGAGAGAAAGTAGAGGAGGTGAAGGATTTGCTGGAGAAAGAAAAAGAAAGAGAAAGAAAGAAAAAACAAAGAAAAGAAAAAAAAAACAAACCCTGGAGGAAGAAAAAACAGATGTAGCAAAATAGAGGAATGATGAAAAAGATATTAATAAGATTTGGGTTTTAGCATAAGGGTAGAAGCAAGCACAGGAAAATTATGCAGGTAGGGTCCAATATACTTTAAATACTAAATGAACTGACCAGATTCCCTCCTCTCAGCAGGCAGGACAAGGATAGACAGAAGAGACAAAAGGGAAAAAGAGAGAAGATGAAGAAGAAAAAAAAACCCCCAAAATAAAAGAACAGGTAAAGACAGAAAAACCCTCAACAAAGACAAAATGAAACAAGAACCAAAAAACAAAAACAAAAACAGCTAGTATTTTTGTGTGTCCATGAACCAATCAACTTTTCCAGTTAGCACTCAAATACATGTCAAAAACATGAAGAGAAAAAATTTTTAAAAAAGGAAAAAATAAAAAATGAATTCTTAATGAAAACTTGGAACTATGGTCACTAAATTTGTCCCTGTGCACTTTGGGATGAGATATTCACCGTCCGCCTGAGTTTTGATAACAGGGTCTCTCATACTGTAATTTTTTGATCTCAAGTAGAGGATTGGGATGTCCTCAGACTACTGGGATTTCTAGCAGGAGATTTCAGTAAAGAGATCAGATTAAGGAATGCCCTGAGGGCTGATCTTTGACCGCCTCCCTGGGGATCTAAAACTCAGAGTCTTAAGGCTTTTATGTGCGGGTGGATGAGATGCTTTCTGTGCTCCCTCTGCTGTTGGTTACACTCCTGGTCCTCCAAGATTTTTGAGCTTGGACTGAAGACTCTTAAGAGTTTGGCTTATCACATAATACTTCCAGCTGGGGTGGGGTGGACAGGGCTGAACAAGGCTCCGCTTTACTCCACAAACCCGAATTCCCCTAAGCAAAGTGGGGACTGGGCCTGTCCCATGCCTCCTCTTCCCAGTTCCCCCTGTCGCAGTTGTGAAGGAGCCTGCTCTGAACTCCCGATTCACTCCCGCTGGGCAGTCTGCTTCAAAAGACTCCTTTAGCAGGCAGCTGAGAGACACTGTTCTCCCCTTATGCAGTGGAGGTGCTGTAGGAGTGTCACTAGTTGAGCCCAAAGCACAATCCCTTAGCGAATGTGGCTTTTCAGAGGCAAATTGGCTTGTAGGTTATGTTTGTCTCCTCCTCCACTCCTGTGCCTATTGGGATTAATGGTGATGCAGCTGAGGCTGCTGTGTCCCAGCCAGGACAGAAATAAATCCCTCTTTTCCACTTGCTGCTCCCAAATCTCTGATAATCTAAACAACTCCCCAAACTAGTGCTGTGTTCCCATGAAGATTGTCCCCAAAATGCACTTCATACTAATGGAGTTGTCCTGGTGTTTTTTCCATCTGTTCATGGAGCCAAACGAGAAGCAGCCTTCCTTCCGGTACATAGCTTTTATATACATACTTTACATGTTTTTTTAAAAAATTCAAAATCACGCATAGGACCATAATAAATAACAGATAATTTTTGTACATTCATGAATATAACCTTAAATAATCTTAAAGTATTTCTTTGGTTTTCCTGTTGTGTAGATAAGAGAGCTAAGTTTCAGAGAGTTTGGGTCCCTTACCAACTGTGACACAGTTATGAATAAGTGGTAGATCCAGGATTAAAACTCTAGTCTGGCTCCACAAAGTACCTTCTTTTTTTCATTTTCTACCCTGCCCCATTATGCAGTCTCTGAGAGGAAAGATTCCCAATAATACTTGGATAATGAGCATATCGCAGGTCATGAATTTCAGCTTTAAGTATAATTGGTTAAACAGTCCTATGAGTGGTTCATACCTACTGCCTTGGTAACAATGGGATACATATTATTAGGCTCTTTTCTCAAATCATGTCAGTGCTGTAGTCTGAGTCTAGCTGTGATCATCCTATCCAGGGACATTCTTGCAGGAGCCAAGCCAGTAACAACCATTGCAAATCAGAACTCATTCTCCCAGAGGAAAATACTAGGCTTCAAGATCCTTCTTGGATGTGCCTTTCCTAATGCCAATTATTTGGTTTGATATTGTTCTATGATTATATAAGATGTTAACTTTGGAGGAGGCTAAGCAACCGATGCACTAGATTTCCTTCAACATTTCCCTGTAACCTGCTTAAATTTTACAGTTCCTTCTTCATAATAAAAGTTAGAAAGCAATAAAAAATTGTGACCTACACATAATTGAATTTAGGTCAGTTATCAGAATATATTTTTACCTGTTTACTGTGACATAAGATTTGTGTTTCAGTTTCACTTAAATGTTACAGATAAGAAATGCTTCCAGGAATTGGAAGTGATCGTTGAGAGGTTACAGATATAAGAGACTCAGCTTCATGAGAAGTTGAAATATTTGAGTTAAACTTTCAAGATATGTACCATTTTTAGACTGAGCATAGTGTTACATACTTGTGATCACATATATTTGAGAGGCAGAGGCAGTGCGATCACAAGATCAAGACCAACTTAGGGAGCTCTTACCTCAAAGGACTGGGGATGTAGCTAAATGACTCAATGGCAAGGTGTTTACCTAACATGCACTATTCCCAGTACAGCAAAGAAAAATAAAGTATAATTTTTCTTGGTAGACTAGGTATAAAAAAGTCAAGACTGATTAGATATAAGTGGGAGCAAATAAAAAGAGGAGGAAATGAGTATGACAGGTAGGGTGCCAATAGACCAGAGGGATCCTGGGACATGGGTAGGGCTCTGTCTGTTTCTGATTCTGTCTATGAGAACTCAATGGAGAATGAGAAGGGCCCAATACAGTTTTCTGGAGGGAAAGGCTCTTTATTGCATATTGAAAAGATCCTCCTCCTATTTCTTCTTCTTTTAGGAAGAAGAAAAATTTCTTCTTTACTTTTTAGGAAAAGTAATGACAGTACAATATTTATTGCTTCTTAGGTTCAAATCCCAAATTTACTCTTTACTGAGTAACTTCTATGAGATTTGACCTTGCTGGGCCTTAATTTTTTTCATCTGTAAAACTGTAGTAGTAGTAGTATTTCCTCAAAGAATGATTGTGATCTTAAATACCTTAATGTCAGGATAATTGCTTAATATGTATTCAGTGAATGGCCTTGGCATCGATGACGATCATCATGGTGATTGTGATGATGATTTCCTTTCTCTCAAAAAACATGTTTTTATGATGGGAATGCAACTTTTCAGAATTGAGTATTTTCCGTACAACAAATTAGGTCTGCTATAGAGGATGGAGCACAGGTAAAATCTTGGACTTATTATGGTTGCCATTCCTTCCTTGGACCACCCAAACTATGGCTTCACTTTCCCTGACAGTACCCATATTGCACTCAGCTGCAGTCCCAGTTCTGAGTTTCTTGACTACTTCTAGGGAATTTAAAGTACTAAAACATTGATAGATATACCAAAGAATAGATTACCACTTTAAGACAGTGATTGATAATCAGGAGTTCTTGATATAACAAAACTACAAGCTAAGTCTCATGGTAAGAATCTGACATACTTGAAAGGCAGGTGGTGCTTATATTATTAGGATTATTTATCCTGGTCACTATTGATAGAACTGTCCTATTTAAAACAAAAAGAATTTATTGCTAGAATATTGGGTGGCTCACTGGATCACTGAGAACATTAGAGAATCAGGGTCAGGAAAAGCAGATAGGAAAGGAGGTGTACAACAGTCAGAATCCTTGCAAGGCTTCACTAGATCATCAGTCCAGCAAGACCACTGATGCCCTTGCAGAGATCCCTTGCTGCCACCTGCTGTTGCCACTGTCCCTGGAAGCCACTGCAGACATTGCTTCTATTGCTGCCCTAGACATTGGGCATTTCTACCCAACCATGACAGCAGAAAAATAATTTTTCACCATACTATCAACTTTTTCTCATAGTTACAAACTTCATATTTTAAATCCCAGCAGGATGTATCAGTATCTGAGACCAAGTCTAATGCTCAAGCACTAGCTTTAAAGAGTAACAGTGAAGTGAGTAGCTTTTTCAGCTTTTGGTATGAGAAGTGGTCTATGCCTTTCACAAAATTTATAAGGTGGGACTGGAGTGGTGGCTCAGTGGTTTCAGTGTCTGTCTGGCATGTCCGATGACTCAGGTTCAAACCCCAGCACCATGTACACAACAAAGTGTTAGAGCAACGAGGGCCACAAGAAAAACTAAGATTTATTCTCTCTCTCTCTCACTGTACCTCTCTCTCTTTAAAAAGAATTATGAGGTGGAGAATTCCCTACACCTAATATGGGGAAGAGGGTAAGATGCAAGGAATGTTTAAAAAATTGGTAAATTTTCACATAGGAAGGAGGAAAGGAAAGGCCAATGGAGGGTGCATGGCTCTTCAAATTACAGCATGTTAGTGATTGCTCTTTCTTTTATTGATGTGAGGAGTCTACTTCTTTTGTACCCTGTTCATTTGTTACAATGTTCCTGTTAGAAGGATCATTATGACCTTGATAACACAGTTGGTAAATTAGATTCATGTGTTTTACTGGGTATTGAAAGTTAGATTTTCTGCTTTCATTCTGCCTTGTACTTCACTGGTGTTTGTGTAGAATGATATATGAGGGCAATTAAAGCAGGAGCTGATGGATAGATTGCTAGGTATAAAGCATCTGGGTTCAGATACTATCCCTGTCATCATCCACTAGTGTGATTGGTAGCATCATTTAACCTTTTTGGACCTTAGTTTCCTTCTTTATTAAATGAGAATATTACTCCCCAATTTGAAAGTTGACCCACAGGTTAAATGATTATGTTTTCAAATTACCTGGAAGGATGCCTAACCCAAAATAAATTACTAATAATTAATGAATAGTATCTTTTGTTATTGTCTTCCTTTCCTAAAGAATCACTAGCTACAAGGACATCAGTGTGTCTGCAATGCCTAAAAAATCTTTTCACTTCCTTGTTTCTCCTTCATTTCCACTTCCTTCCATTATTTCTTGTTGTAGGTATTGAACTTTGTTTGATTAGCTACAACTATTGTAGTTAGGCATTCTGAAGTTTGTTCTTGTTAGTCAAGGGCAAAGCCATATCTGTAGTGCATGGGAAATCTCTTGCTAGAAAAATAAAACAATAAAGGAGGAAACTAATTGAGGACAGGTAAGAGTTATAGTACAACAGCAATAGAATTGGACCAAATTAGCAATGTATTACTATTCAAGATGATAATGCTTTATCTAAAGGATGCACTATACCAATCTTTGCACATTTATAATGTGCAACTGCAATGTATTTTCTTAAAAGCATAGAGTAATATAAAGTTAACACAATTGTCAACAGAAGCACAAATTGAATAAAGGTATCAGAATTCTCTCAGGATGGTTCTTCCCATTAAGAAAACTTCAGGGCATAATATTTCATGTAGATTCTAATTTAGAGAATAAAAAAATAGCATGTTAGTCAGCTTTTTGATGCGACCAAAATACCTGACAAAAGCTACTTAGAAGAAGAAAAGTTTATTTGGGATTCATGGCTTCAGATCATGGTTGGCCAACTCCATTGCTTTTGGCCTGAAGTAAGGAAGATCATGGTGGAAGGGTAAGATAAAAGAAAGTTGCTCAGCTTATGGTGACCAGGAAGCACAGAGAGAGAGCAAACAAGGTGCCAGGGATGTATAAACCCCAAAGGCACACACCCCCATGTGACCTACTTTCCCTGCCCATACTTACCACACAATTAGTCCATTTAAATTCAGATTTACCAATTCAGTCACGACTGTCATGATCTAATCATTTCATCTCTGAACATTTCCTGCATTGTCTCACATGAACTTATTGGGGGACACCTATATCTAAATCATAACACATTTCTTCCATTTTGATATCAGAATTTAGGAAAACCAAGACAATTTATAATAAACTATGACTTCTATAAATTTGAACAGAAAATGAATTATTTGCTTTCAAATACTTACATAATGCCTTCCAGCTCTTAGAAAATTTGTCAACCTGGCATGGTACTGCTATCAAGATAGGAAAGAAGACCAATGGAATAGAATAGAACACCCCAAAACAAACCCTCAAATCTTTAAACATCTGACTTTTGACAAAGGGGGATAAAATATTACATGGAAAAGTGACAGCCTCTTCAACAAATGGTGCTGGACAAACTGGTCATCCACTTGCAGAAAGTTGAAATTAGACCCATATCTTTCTTCTTGCACAAGAATCAAATCAAAATGGATCAAGGAGCTAGGTATTAAACCAGCTACCTTGCAACTGATAGAAGACAAATTAGGTCCAACACTTCAACATTTGGTAATAGGCAAAGACTTTCTCAACAGGTCTCCTAAAGTGAAGGAAGTAAAGTCAAAAATCAGTGAATGGGATGCCATAAAGCTAAAAAGCTTTTGTACTGCCAAGGAAACAATCAAAAGAGTCAAGAGGTTTCCTACGGAAATGGAGAGAATCATGGACCATGATTCCTCTGACAAGGGTCTCATATCCAGAATCTATAAAATCCTCAAAAATGTCAACTACAAAAACACTAACAGCCCAATTAATAAATGGGCCAAAGAGCTAAATAGAAACTTCTCACCAGAGGACATTGATCAAGCCAATGAATACATGAGAAAGTGCTCTAAATCACTAGTAATCAGAGAAATGCAAATGAAAACCACATTAAGATATCACCTTACGCCAGTCAGAATGGCAAAGATGAAGAAAATAATAATAGATGATGGAGGGGCTATGGAGAAATAGGCACACTAACACACTGTTGGTGGAGCTGCAGACTGGTACAGCCCCTCTGGAAAGCAGTGTGGAGAATCCTCAAAAAACTAGGGATGA
>PVKS010031740.1:0-23189 GCA_004027875.1 Aplodontia rufa
TGGAGCTAGACCCTGGCCATTGAGAAAGGAGGCCAATTCTCATGTTTTAAATCTGGAAAAGGTGTAGTGACATAATTGGGGGAGGGGCTTTAGGGGAGTAAATCTCATTTTCAGAATTTATATATATATATTATACTACTTCATTAGAAATTTGTTTGAATGTTCAACAAATAAATTTCTGAATTAAAGGGGCTGGATCAGTGGCTCAACGGTTTCAGTGCTTGCCTGGCAAGCACAAGGACCCGGGTTCAAACCCCAGCATCACGTACACAACTGAGTGTTGGAGCAACTAAGGCCATGTGAAAAACTATAAAGTTGCTTCTCTAGCTCTCTCACTGTCCCTCTCTCTTAAAAAAAAAAAAAAAAGAATAATATTGTTAAAAAAAATTCTGAATTAAAAAAAAGAAAGACAATTACACCCAAAAAAAAAAAAGAATGGAGACCAGTACAGTAGAGAATAAGGATCTTGGGGGTGGTAGGCAAAAGGGGAATGAAAAAGGAAGGTACTGGGTAAAGAAACTGAACAAATTATATCACATACATATATGAATATATCATAATGAATCCTACCATTTTGTAGGATTATAATGTATCAATAAAACAAGTAATTTAAAATGTAAATCAAGAGCTAGGGATATATCTCAGTGGTAGAGCACTTCCCTAGTATGTGTGAGTGAGCTATGAAGCCCCAGGTCCGATTCTCACCACTAGGGGGGAAAAAATCAGTCAGTACCAATATTAATTTCAGTTTTGCTAAATGTACCATGATCTTGTAAGATGTTAACATTAGAAGAATATGGGAGAAGGACATACAGGAACTCTGTGCTGTTTGACTCTGCTATAAATCTAACATTATATCAAAATTAAGTTTAAAATTAAGCCAGTCATATCATTATCACTTATTTGTTTAAAATCCCAGTGCTGGTGCAGAAGCGGTGACTCAGGAGTCACCTGAGTGCTTGCCTCGCATGAGCAAGGACCCAGGTTTAAACCCCAGCACCACATACACAACTGTTGGGGAAATGAAGGCTGGATGGAAAGATAAACAAAATTGATTCATTTTCTGTCTCTTAAAAAATGAATAAAATACATCTCAGTGCCAAGAAACACATGGAAGACCCTCAATAAATATTTGTTGAATGAGCCGGAGAAAATGCTAAGAGTTCAAGCAATATCTTTTCAGGCTTAATGATTGTACATTTCCTTCCATTGCTTCTTGACATTGAAACGGACTGAATTTGGAAGCTCTCCCTTTAAAATTAATAACAATTTCCTTGTTCTGAGAAGGATGGCTGAAGGGTTGCAACCCCACCCACTACAGGTGCCTGGGAAGCTAAGAGCAGAAATTATCCCTTCCTCTATCCAGTCTATCACAGGCTAACTAAAGCTATCTATGTACAGTTCCTGCCTTTTGTCTGGATTTACCACCTCCTTTTCTTTAAGAGCTTTACTTGAAGACTGGAGTGGTGGCTCAGCAGTTGGAGCGCTTGCCTGGCATGCACGATGACCTGGGTTCAAACCCCAGCAACACATATACAACTGTCGGAGTAATGAAAACCAGATGAAAAACTAACGTTGATTCTCATTTAAAGAAAAGAAGAAGCTTTACTTGCCTTCAGGGATTCTGAAAATGGAACTTTTAAAACAGTAAGTTTTGGGGCTGGCGCAGTGGCTCGGCGGTTACGGCACTTGCATGGCATGTGCGAGTACACGGGTTCAAACCCCAGCACCCATGGACACAACTAAGTGTCAGAGCAATGAAAGCCATGTGAAAAACTCACTAAAAATTGATTCTGTCTCTCCCTCTCTCTCTCTCTCTCACTGTCCTTCTCTCTTTAAAAACATAAAAAATAAAAAAAAATAAATGTAGCTCATAAAAACAATCTGTTTTCTAGACTTAGATTTGGGGATTCAAAACCAAAGATTCTAGCTAAATCTGTATATTTAAATGCATTGTAATAATGGTTCTCTAGGGGGCTGAGCACTAGTGACTCAGTGGTTGGATCACTTGCCTGGCACAGGCAGGGACCCAGGTTCAGGTCCTAGTACCACATATACAACTAGGTATTGGAGAAAGAAGAGCCAGATGAAAAAATAAAGGTTGATTCTCTCTCTTACTCTCTTCTTCTCTCTGAAAATTTTTTTTTAAAAAAGGTTCTTTATTATTCAGTATTTTAGAAGCCTGAATTTTGGGGCTAGAGCAGTGGCTCAGTGGTTAGTGTTTGGCTGGCATGCGTGAGGATGCGTGTGTGAACCCCAGCACCATGTACACAACAAAGCTTCGGAACAACAAAAAGTCACATGAAAAACTAAATAAAATTGATTCTCTCTTTCTCTGTCACTGTCCCTCTCTCTTTAACAAAAACTTTAAAAAAGAAGCCTGCATTTTAAGAATACATACTACTGTAAAAAGCTATTTTAAGGGAAAAGAAAAAGCTATATTAGGGAGATTACAGTTGGTAAAAAGTACCCTACTAAAGATCATAATCATTAAAAATAAAATAAAAATTGAGACAGTACGGGCTGGAGTAGTGGCTCAAAGGTTACAGTGCTTGCCCGGCATGCGCAAGTATATAGGTTCAAACCCCAGCTCCCACATACGCAACTGAGTGTTGGAGCAACAAAAGCCATGTGGAAAAATTCAATAAAAATTGATTCTCTCTCTCTCTCTCTGTCCTTCTTTAAAAAAAAAAGAAAGAAAGAATTGAGAGACAGTACAGCATTATACCTAGGCTTATATAAAAAAGGTGGTTTTTCTTTCTACTTGAGATAAATTCCAGTAATCTAAGAAATCTCTAACTGATACAGGAATTCTACTGGTTAAATAGTTCAATTTTTAGAGGAACTATTTTTACATAAGCCTTAAATATGCACCAAATCTCCAATACAGTTGGCAACTTCAGAAAAGCTTAATTACACTCTTGTTCTTTTAACTATCCAAAGAAACGAATCCAGTAACTCCCATAGTACTTATTACCTGTTGTGAGCACAGTCAAATGGATTCCCCACTGTTAAATTCAGAAAAAATAAAGAAGAAGAAGAAAAGGAAGGAAAAAATAAATAGGAATGCAGATAGGGGAAGTAAAAAAATATAGCAACCAGGAACAAAATAAGAATCTCAGTCTGGCTTTTGATACTGAAAAAGATGAAAAATTATTTTAAAGAATTATATGGAAACTATCTAGGAAAATACTTTCATTCATTGTGGTAAAATGAACTTCAAACTAGGATTGAACAATTTAATGTGATTTTCTGTAAATGCTACTTCATGGGAACCAGAGAATAAAGGCACATTTTGATTTTGGAAAGACTATAGGATCAATAAATGAAAAATGAAAAGAAATGATGGGACATAAAACATTTTTTATGCAGAAAAACAACAGTACAAAGTATGTATTATTGTCATAATGAGAAGAAATAGATGACAGCAGACACTATAGCAGAGTTCACAATCATTTTACTTTCTAGCTATGGCTTCCCATCAGAATTCACCATAAAATTGGTTCTGTGCTGCTTAAGTTAAAAGTAGTAGCATCGGGGCTGGACCGGTGGCTCAGCAGTTACAGCACTTACTTGGCCTGCTCAAGTACATGAGTTCAAACCCCAGCACCATGTACACAACAGTCTCGGATCAACAAAAGCCATGTGAAAAACTAAATAAAATTGGTTCTCTCTCTCTTCCTTTCTTTAAAAAAAAAAAAAAAAAAAAAAAAAAGTAGTAGCATCAAGCTGCCTGAATCTGATTAAAGAGACCTATAGCTTATTTCAAAATGAGTTTTGAAAGATACCTCCCCTTAAAGGAAATGCTGAATTATAACCTTAACAACAGCAACACATCTGGGCATGGCCTTAACAAAAACTGTCACAGAGTAAACAGAGTGGAAGAAACAGGAGAATATATGCTATTTTTAAAAGTCCTATAATCCTCTAGCTGGGAAAGGAAACATAAATAGATGGAAAACAGCACAACAATTATAATAGTAATAAACTCCAGGCCTCAACAGAAAAAAAAAAAGTCAACACATTAGTACTTTTTAATCTTCAGTGACTACAGACAGTTCTTACAGTCACTAAGGGAATCTCTGTTAAACAAATTAATAGTGGTGTACAATAATATCATATTTGTATGGTAATTGATGTTTATGAAGGGTCTTCACAGATGTTATTTCAGTTAACCTTATCAAATCCTGTGATAAGGATACAATAGATACTAAACAAAATCATAGAACTCATATAGACAGGCAACTTCGAATTTGCAGGTTGGAATTCTCTCCACAGTATCCCTAACATTTGATTAGTTAGCTTCTGTGATGATTTCTTTAGTGAAAGAGAACTATAAAGCAAAGGTTTATCAAGAATTAGTAAGCGTGGCTGGAGCAGTGGCTCAGCAGTTTCGGTGCTTGCCTGGCAAGCACGAGGACCCGGGTTCGAACCCCAGCACCACGTACACAACTAAGTGTTGGAGCAACTAAAGCCATGTGAAAAACTAAATAAAGTTGTTTCTCTCTTTCTCTGTCTCTCTCACTGTCCCTTTCTCTTAAAAAAAAAAAAAAAAAAAAAAAAAAAGAATTAGTAAGGGGGCTGGAGCGGTGGCTAAGTGGTTGGAGTGCTTGCCTGGCATGCCAGAGGACTGGAGTTCAAACCCCAGCACCACATACACAACTAAGTATTGGGGGGAAAAAGGTCAGATTAAAAAAATAAATAAAATTGATTCTCTCTCTCTTTAAAAAAATAATTACCAAGGCTTACATGATTATTTAAAGAGGACCAGAGGAAATTAAAATAAATAGGATCAGGGAAACAGCAATTGGCTATTGTTTTGTTTACTGAAAATTTATGTGCCAGACGTTGTCTTTATATACATGATCTTTTATAAACCTTACAACAACCTTGAACCAGTTAACAATTGCTGAATCATTAGGAATATTTTCCTTGAAAGTATTTTTTCCAAATCTTTTCCAAATCTGTAAAGGACTGGGGTGTGTAGCTCAGTGATAGAGCATTTGCCTTGTGGCATACATGGAGCCCTGGGTCCAATCCCCAGCACCAAATAAATTAACTCATTAATATAATAAAATCTGCTTAAATGGAGAACCTCTGAGAATACATGTTGAATGGTAGGCATAACTAAAGATAAGATATAAGATTATTCTCATTTTACAGGTGAGAAAATTGAGTTAAGGTTATTAGCCCTAGCGACATAAGCAAGTAATGGGGCAGAACCTAGAACAGATTTCAATCAACTAATCCAATATTAATTCCATTGCACATTATAAAGGAGGTAAGCTACAATGCATTTTAAGAGATAAACAGTAAAAAAAAACTTTAAATTTGCAACAAAAATAAAATTATTTGGGGGCTAGAGCTTAGCGGTTACAGCACTTGTCTGGCATGCGGAAGTGTGAGAGTTCAAACCCCAGCACCATGTACACAACGAAGTCTTAGAGCAACCAATGCCACGTGAAAAACTAAATAAAAAATTGATTCTCTCTGTCTCTCTTCTCTCACTGTCCCTCTCTCTTTAAAAAAAAAAACAACAACAACTGGGTAAAATTGATTCTTTCTCTCACACTGTCCCTTTCACTTAAAAAAAAAAAAAAGATAAAAATAAATAAATAAAATAAAATTATCTGGATATAATAATAATGCTTAATACAGAAAACTCTGAGTGCAATGAGAATTATATGAAATTTACAGTGTTTACAAATTAACAATCTACTGAATATTTTTGAGTCAATAAAGTGGTCATTGCAACTACTGAAATATTTGTGAATTACTACAAAAACAGGCACAAACAGCCAAAGTCAGCCCTCACCTGCCTCTTTCCCTTTCCCTCTTTCTCCCTTAAGTACACCTAAAATGACAAGAATTTGGTACTAAGTAGTGAATACTTGTGGAAGATATGGAGAAATATAAAAAATCTAGATTTAAATTAACTTTGCCAAGCCATGGTGGCACATGCCTGTAATCCCAGAGGCTCAGGAGGCTGAGGCAGAGGGATCACAAATTCAAAGCTAGCCTCAGCAACCTAGTGAGGCCCTAAGCAATTTAGCAAGACTCTGTCTCAAAATAAAAGCCCTGGGGATGGGGCCCAGTGGTTTTGGTGCTGGCCTTGCATGCGCAGGGACACAGGTTCAAACCCCAGCATCATGAAGTGTCACAGCACAATGAAGTGTCAGAGCAATGAAAGTCACATGAAAAACTAAATAAAATTGACATTCTCTGTTCTTTCTCTTTCTCACACACTCTCTCTATTTCTCTCTCTTTTTTTATTTTTAAAGGTCTGGGATATGGCTCAATGGTTAAGCACCCCTAGGTTCAATCCCTAGTACCAAAAACAAAAAAAAAAATCTATTTTGCCACAGATTATGCGTATTTTTTAGCAAGTTCAGTCTATGGAAAATCAAAGTGGGTAAAGTTTTTGTTGGGACTCAGAACATGATATCCAAAAGCATGGTGCTAGCATGCATTCTTTAAGCTAAAGGAGACTGGAAGGAATCAAAAGCAGTAACTGATATTCTCCTACCCTCCTGTTTTTCTCCTCTTCTCCCCTACCCTTCACAATTCAGTCACAGAAATCAGAATTCCTCTTCCCCAAGGTGGGGCAGAGAAACTAGACTTCCTCTGACCCTCATTCCAGAGGAGTCCTGCCCCATACCCAGGAGAAGGGAATACTATATAGGTTTGTCAAAAAGATTCTGGACTGGGTTCCCCACATACCCTTTTGTGTAACCATGTAACCAGTAGTTAATCCAAAGGAACCTGCCTACAGAAGAAATATGTGAAGAACAGAAAAAGAAAAAATGTATTTTATGCAGTTTGATCAAACTGGGGATAATCAACTGGATTGCTTCTCACAGAAGTGGCTCCAATTTATAGAATCTGTTCAACTCATCATATCATGTCAACATGACTTATTATTGGTGATATTAACCTTGATCACTTAGTTAAGGTAGTTTTTTCAGGTGTCTCTAAATTCTTTTCTTTAGAAGTGAGTCATCCAAACTCAAAGGTGGGAATGGGGGTTAACTCTACCTCCTGGAGAAGGGCAGTTTACCTTCTGTAGTATTATTCAAACAGCCCATAACACCAAACTAGTCTTTTGGAAAGCATTCTATAAAACATCCACCCAGGACTCTTCAAGACTGTCAAGCTCATAGGAAACAAGGAAAGACTGAGTAACCTATAATAGATTGCACAAGAATAAGGAGATATGATGATTAAATGCAATGTCATATTCTGGACTTAGATCCTGGAGTAGAAAAAGCAAATTAATGCAAAAACTGATGAAACCCAAATTAAGTCTAGAATTTAGTTAATAATAATTAACCAATGCTGGTTTCTTAGATTTATCAAATGTAAAATGATAATATAAGATTTTAACATAAGAGGAAATATAAGTAGTATATGGGAATATTACCTTAGCAGCTTTCTTGTATATCTAAAATTATCTAGAACTAAAAAGTTTATTTTGAGAGCACTGGGGATACAGCTCAAGACTAGATGCTTATAAACTCATTTTATTACCTTGCTGACTGTAGGAAACAGGGAAAAAAACAAACTTTTTCCTACTCTCACAGTCAATACTTTTGACATCAAATGGGTAGAGTTTTCCCCACACATTAAACAATTCTACACTAACTAGACATCCTATAATTTAATCAGTTCTGACACTACCGGGGAGCATCAGATCCTACAGGTTAAGGGCTTAGTTACACAAGTTGCCCCAGATGCTAATTTTAAGTCCTAGGTTGTAACCTGCACTTTTGACCAACCTGTTATAAACTGAGGGATCCTACTCTACCATGGGCTCCTCTGAAATTATTCTTTGCTCCCCCTGAAGGAAGACCCAGCAATTGTCCTAACTAACTTCTAACTACTGTTATTTCTTCTCCCATATAACCTCGAATTCTAGCAATGTCGAGTCCTACAGGCAATTGTCTCGTGATAAGACACTGAAACTGGCCCCAAGAAGTAATAATTTTCCTGGTGCCTGCAGGACCACAACTAGACCTGAGATAATGACAGATCACAAAACAGTTTGGCAAACACTGCTTGACTGTGCATGCTTCTTGCCTCCTTGTTCATCCTCTATATAATCATGGAGCTATCGTCAGTACTTCAGAGTCATTGCTTAAATCATTACACTGCTGTCCTTCCCAGTGAGACCAACTGAAATAAATTCCTTTTCTGTTTTGCCACTTGTCTCTGCTGTTTGAAATCACAGCAAGTGGCCAAACCTTGACTGTTGGGACCCCTCTCCAGTTAAGGTCTCTAGTAACACCAAGACTCCCTCTTTTGTTTGATGAATTTGCTAGAACAGCTTACAGAACTCAGGCTAACACTTTATTTACTGTTAACAATTTATTCCAAAGGATATTTTAAATGAAGTAAATGAACAGCTAGATAAAGAAACACATGTTGTGAGGTTTAGAAGCCTCTGCCCCGGTGGAGTTAGGCTGTGCTGAGGAGGTGTTCTTGTTCACTAACCCAAAAGCTCACCAAACTCAGTCCATTGTTTGGGTTTTATTATGTAGCCATGACTGATTGAATCACTAGCAATCAACTGCCTCTTCAGCTTCTCTGCCCTCCCTGGAGGTGGGGTAGGAGAGAAATGGACAAAGAACTGAACTGCAAGTTCCAACTCTCTAATCACCAACTCATCCATTCTCAGGCTATCCAAGAGTCCGTCCCTACCCATCTCATTAGCTTATAAAACTACACTTATTACTCTGGAAATTCCAAGAGTTGTAGGAGGTATAGCCAGGAAACAGAGAGAAGACCAAAGATATTGTATTTTATTATAAATCATAATATTACACTGACTGGGCTGGAGCAGTGACTCAGTGGTTACAGCGCTTGCCTGGCATGCGCAAGTACATGAGTTCAAACCCAGCACCACGTACAAGTGTAAGAGTAACAAAAGCCACGTGAAAAACTAAATAAAACTGATTCTCTCTTTTTTTCTCTCTCACTATCCCTCTCTCTCTTTTAAAAAAAATATTAAACTGACTATAACAGAGACTTAGACTTAGTAAGGCTGCTTTTTTGAAAAGCAGTATCTCTTTCTTGGGCCTGTAAATGACAATGTGTAACTAAAAGCAGGATAATGCTTGGCATCTCTGCCTTCATTTTATAGCTGTCTCCTGTTACCTTAAAATTCTTAACAGACCTGCTCAACTGTGTACACAAGAGTGTTCATCTAAAAAATGGTAATAAAAGGTTTATTAGCCCTAAATTTACCTTACTTCAAGACTGAGACAAAATTTTCTTTGGAGTGGGACCTGGAATTCTCCAGCATTGCTCTGCAGAAGCAGAAATTTGTAAGCACATCACCCATCGATGAGATTGCTCCCTTAAGCAGGCACAATCATCTCATAGGAATCAAACAGTCCTCTTCTGGGATCATAGGTCTGATAGACAAACATCCTGAGTAACAAATGGAAATTGTCCCCTCAAATGATAAGGACTTCTTCAGAACCTCCTCCCAGAACAACAACTGAGATAATAATCAGACCACAGTTTGCTTGCTTAATTACGCATATCTCTTGCCCTCTGCCCCAATCCTTCCTCTATCTAAACCTAAAGTTCATGTTAACACTGCAATGCTTGATCTCATTTTGTCTTTCCAATATTGACCAGTCATATTGATTAAAGCTCCTTTCCTGCTTTCCACTATTATCTTTTCATTCTTTCTTCAGTGTCCAGGAGCACTCTATCACTGAGCTACAGCACCAGCATTTTATTTTATTTTATATTTGAGATAGGGTCTTGTTAAGTTGCCAAAGACGACCAGGAGCTTGAGACCTGCCTGCCTTAGCATCACAAATTGTTGAGATTACAGGTGTGCACCACTGCACCCAGCTTCTGAGACCTCTTCTATTTGGTTTTTGGGGAGAACGGCCAGACCTGGTTTGTTGGAATCCCCAGTCAGGCTTCTGACCTAGGGCTACACTGACAAGATCATCTCCTATAATTGTACTCTTTCCTCAATCCACTTCAGTCACACTGGCCTTCTAGTCCCCAAAAAGACCCCTTATGCACTAGCTTCAGGCCCTTTTGCACTTTGCAACATTTCCTCTGCCTCAAACAATTTTTCTTCAGTTAGTCATATGGTTGATATACTCACTTCTTTAAGGCTCTGCTCACTGTAACACTGTAAAAGAATTTTCTTGCAGGCCCATGGTGGTACATACCTGTAATCCCCAGCTACTTAGGAGCCTGAGGCAGGAGAATTGCAAGTTTGAGGCCAGTCTAGGCAATTTAGCAAGACCCTGACACAAAATAAAAAAGGGTTGGGGATGGTAATAAAATAATAGACCCCTGCTAGATAACACCACTGTCTGTAAGTCACCCCCTACATAATGATTGTTTGTTTAGGGATTTGGGGATGACACTGTCTAGCTCAAACTGATTGAAGCCACTGACCCCCTCCAATTGGGTCTGCACGAGTGTCTGATGGGTGATTTTTGACATCAGAGGGCCCAAAACTCTACCCACAGATCATTCTAACACTGTCATTTTCTGAACACATGTCCCATGAGGAGCCATGAAGTTTGACTATATATGCAGAGACCTCCTATTAATTTACCTTTCCCCATACCTCAAACCCTATTAATACTCCTAAACCCTATTCTCAAGGAGGGAGATTTGAGACTAGGGCTCCTCCTCCTTTTGTACGACTGACTTATGATAAACTCTGTCTTGCAAGACTTGTCACTTCAGTTGAATTAGTACACAATGTGGCACACAAAACTTCCTGGTTCAATAATACCCTCCACAGGGATTCAGTCAGTTTTGCTCACTGCTTTATCTCTAGCATCTAAAATGGCAGCAGTATACAGCAGGCACTTAGTGGGGCTCAGAAAACTATATCCAAAATAGCCACTTTGGACTTCAAACTGAGAGAGCACCTGGGAAGAAGCAAATGCAACAAGGACTTTTCTGAAGTATCTCTTATCTACTTAAAGACCTGATCTTCCAAAAGGAATGCAATTTCCTTCAATCCTCTCATTGAAATTTGGTTTACCAAGGAAGATTAAACTCACATCAGAGGGTGATGGCTCAGCGCTCAGCACTAGCATCGCTAGCATCATGTACACAGCGAAGTCTTGGAGCAATGAAAGCCACAAGCCACGTGGAAAGCTAAATAAAAATCGTTTCTCCTCTCTCTCACTGTCCCTCTCGCTTAAAAACAAAAACAAAAACAAAAACAAACAAACAAACAAAAAACACATCAGAGAGTCAGAGACTGAAAATCAAACTCTACAACCAGATCCCAGAAGAACTTGGTCTCAGATTATTGTCTGTTCTTCAGGCACACTTATTTCCCCTAAAAATAATTTACTGAAGTTATGCATATTCCCTACTTCTGTCTCTTAAGAAGAGGGTATTGGGGCTGAAGCATTGGTCTGCCATGTGCGAATACATAGGTTCAAACCCCAGCACTGAGACAGATTAGGAGAGACAGTGAAATGGCTAGGTAGTCAGGACAAAGGGCCCCCATCCAAGAGCTAGTGGGTAGAGGCAGAGAGTGATTGGCAGGATGTGCTCAGGGCCTTCAAATGCAAAAAGACCATGAGGCTCACCTTTGTCCCAACTAAGAGATGGGAGTGGTCACAGGTCGGAACTAGGAAGTATTTGCCACCTTTAGTTTTACATAGATTTTAACCAATGGAGTTGATGCATTTCTCAATACCTGCTTTGCATGAATGTTATGGTCATACCCAAAATCAATATAAACCCCTGCCTAACATACTGAGGGGGGTATCCTGCTTCCAGGTGCCCCTTCGCCCTGCGGAGACTCTGCTCTTCTTCCTAAATAAATCCTACTCCTTTTACTCCCCCTTCCGTGGTTGTCCTTGGATTTTATTCTTCAAATTTGAGAGACAAGATCAGGGAATTCCCAGGGTGTTTCCACACCAAGAGCTGCAACGCACCACAGGAAATCCCAGCTCTCAGCAGGGTAGCTGCTAACACTTTGGGGCTGCAGAGACCTGCAACTAGCTCAAATTCTCAGTTCTGAGAAGAGCTGCAAACACTGAAAACCGGCTACTTTGGCTATGGAATTCTGTAGCCAAGCTCTCTTCATTCACCAGTGGAAGCAGAGAATCTGGCCTCATCTCAAAACCTCTGCATCAGTACCACTTACACAACCAAGTGTCCAAGCAACAAAAGCTACGTGAAAAACTAAATAAAAATAGATTCTTTCTCTCTTCTCTCTCACTGTCCCTCTCTCAAAAAAAAAAAAAAATTGCCATCTAGCAATTAGTTGAGACTCTTATTTTATATGGCTCCATGCACATGAGCATATTAATAAATTCATACGCCTTCTTCTCTCCTGTGTATCTACTGAATGTTTGTTTAAACAAACTCACTTACTGAACCTTCAAAGTCTACACATTCAATAAATATTTGTTGCCAGGCATGGTGGTACATGCCTATATTACCAGCAACTCAGGAGCCTGAGAGAAGAGAACAAGGACAACCTCAGCAATTTAGAGAGACCCTCATCAAGTCAAGGCTTTTAACGTGAAAAAGATTTTTCAAATAAAATGGAAAGTTTCCAGTACATTAAAACATAAATCCATAAGTCACCATAAATTCAACACCCAACAGGAAAATAAAAACAACAACAATTTTACATAATCCTTGTAACAGCCATGTTGATTCTCAGAAGCTTCTCAGAACACACATGCCAAGTGTGTTCTGCTGTGGCTTCTGGGGTCACACCCACCTGAGGCTGTGCCCCACAGAGAGCTCATTTGATAGGGCAGTGGTGGTAGCAGTCCACTTCACAAGCAAAGTGATTACATTCAAACATGTGCTAAACATGAATTCTAGCACTGAAGCACTATGTTATACCCTCACCCCTAGATCTGACCGTTTCTGGAATAGGGGTATTGAATTACCCAATTAAAATAGTGAATTAATGCTGGGTATGGTGGCTTACCCCTGTAATCCCAGCAGGAGGATCACAAGTTCAAAGCAAGCCTCTTTGGTAACATAGAGAGGTCCTAAGCAACTTAATGGGGCCCTGTTTCAAAATAAAAAGGCCTGTGGATATAGCTCAATGGTAAAGTACTCCTGGGTTCAATTCCCAGTACCAAGGGAAAAAAAGTAAGTATTTGTTGAATAGGAACATTATATTAAAAATAAACAAGGCCAAGCCTGTATTCCCTGTGACTCAGTAGGCTGAGGCAGAGGAATTTCTAATTTGAGGCCAGTCTCAGCAACCTGGAAAGGCCCTAACAACTTAGTGAGGTCCTGTTTCAAAAAATAAAAAGTACAAGGGATGTAATTCAGTGGTAAAGTGCCCCTGGGTTTAATCCTCAGTATTGAAAAATCAGTCAATTCAATCAAAAGGTCAAATTTGTGGCAGAGGATATATAGCTCAATGATAGAATATTTCTCTGATTTTTCTTTAAAAACTATCTACAAAAAAGTGTAATGAAATATTTAAAATGTTGAAAAAAAAGTCGCATTAGCCTAGAATTCTGTACTCTGCTATGTTATCTTCAAAGTGAAGGAGAAATAAAAATTTTCCCAAACAAAAATTGAGGAAATTGGTTGCCAATAGACCTGCTTTGTAAGAAATGCTAAAAGTTGTTCATTAGGGAGAAGTTCAGAAATTCAAGATCTACATAAAATGGAAGCACATCAAAGAAATAGGGAAAATAAAATAAAAACTTCTGGGCTGGAGGTATGACAGTGGTAGATCACTTACCTAGCACATATAATGCCCTGGGTTTAATTCTTGGCAAATCAAAATAAACTTCTATTTTTTTCTCATTAATTGACCTAATAGGCAATACTTTGTTCAAAATATAATAGCCAAAATTTATACCTATATCTATATGTTTTAGTTTATATAAGTACATATATATGTAAACTGAATAACAGCAATAATAAAAGGGGTAAGAGGGAGGAATTAGGCTTTTTATTGTAATGTACTCATACTTTCCGTGAAATAGTATAATACAGGCATACCTATGAAATTTTTTTTTCTCTTTGCTTTATCGCACTTTGAAGATAATTTGTGTGTGTGTGTGTGTGTGTGTGTGTGTTTAACAAATTGAAGGTTTGTAGCAACCTTGCGTTGACTGAGCAAGTCAGTCGATAGCATGAATACAACAGCATGCAGTTACTTTGGGTTTTTTTAATCATTGTTGATACTTCTCAACAATAGTTCAGATTGTACAAATTTACTATTCTGATAAATAGAATGAAAGAAGTTTGAGTATCAGCAAGTCATGTTGCCCAATGTCACAGCCACAATGCCCCCTAAAATCCATTTGATGTCTGAATCTGAATGGAATAATCTTGGCATTCAGCAGAGCTAGGGATGGATCAATGGTCCAGAACCTCACATCTTATTGTTCTGGCGGCCAGTACCAAAAAGCCAAAGAAATGAAGCTGGCAAGCCACTTTTCAGTTTTATACACCTGTTCTTACTTTCTAGAATCTTTCTGATAATATAATTATGTTGCCTTATTGTTTTCCCTTTAAAATTTAAAGGATATTCAATACACTGTTTGAATGTAACCACTTTACTTACGGAGTGGACCACTACAACCACCGCCCTACCAGATGAGCTCTCTGTGGGGCACAGCCTCAGGTGGGTGTGACCCCAGAAGCCACAGCAGAACACACTTGGCATGTGTGTTCTGAGAAGCTTCTGAGAATCAACATGGCTGTTACAAGGATTATGTAAAATTGTTGTTGTTTTTATTTTCCTGTTGGGTGTTGAATTTATGGTGACTTATGGATTTATGTTTTAATGTACTGGAAACTTTCCATTTTATTTGAAAAATCTTTTCCACATTAAAAGCCTTGATTAGGGCTGGAGAGCTAGCTCAGGGGTAAATAGAGTACTTGCCTGGCATGAGTGAGGACCCAGGTTCAAACCCCAGCCCCACATATACAAGTAAGTTTAGGAAAAACAAAAAACAAACAAACAAAAGATGAAAACTTAAAAAAAAAAAGTCTTGATTAAAAAGAAGTTTTTATAATCTCAAAAAAAATTATTAGGCCAACCTTGGAAATTTAGACTGTGTCAAAATAAAAAATAAAAAAGGGGTGGAATACAGCCCCTAAGTTCAATACCCATGTGATTAATGGGAGAAAATCTAAATATCAAAATTAACACCAATTTGGAAGAAGTTGATTCCCTTATGAATGATTTTTGTTTGTTTGTTTGTTTTAAAGAGAGGGACAGTAAAGAGAAAAAGAGACTCAAATTTATTTAGTTTTCATGTGGCTTTCATTATTCGGACACTTCGTTGTGTATGTAGTGCTGGCTTTTGAACTTGAGTCCTTGCGCATGCCAGGTAAGTGCTGTAACCACCAAGCAATCGCTCCAGCCTGATTTGGGTTTTTTTTTTTTAATATGTTTTTGTTGTTGTTGTTTCTTTGTTGGTTATGGAACCAGGGATTGGAATCCAGAGGCACTTAACCACTGAGCCACATCCTCAGTCCTTTTTTCATTTTGAAACAGGGCCTCAATAAGTTGCTTAGGGCCTCTCTATGTTGCCAAAGAGGCTTGCTTTGAACTTGTGATCCTCCTGCTGGGATTACAGGTGTGAGCCACCACACCCAACATGAATTCACTATTATAAGTGGATAATTCAATATCCCTATACCAGAAATGGTCAGATCTAGGGGTGAGGGTATAGCTCAGCACTTCAGTGCTAGAATTCATGTTTAGCACATGTACGGAAGGAAAAAGGAAAGGAAAGGAAAAGAGGAGAGAAGGAGAGAGAAGGAGAAACAGATCCAAAAGGCAGAAAATTCAGTAAAGACATACTTGAACTCAACAATACCATCAGTCAACTGAATATAATTAATATCTCTGGTCAACTTCATTCAATAAGAGCAGAATACACATTCTTCTTAATCTCACATGGAACATTCATCAAGATAGAACACATGCTAGGCCATAAAACATATATTAGCAATTTTAAATGAATGGAAAATTTACAGTGTCTGCTCTTGGATCACAATAGATTTAAATTAGAAATCAGTAACAATCAGACATGGTATCACATGTCTATAATCCCATCTACTTGGGGAGGCTAAGGCAGGAGGATCCCACGTTTAGAGTCAAGAATGGTGAGGCTGGAGCAGTGGCTTGCCTGGCATATACAAGGACACAGGTTCAAACCCCAGCACCACATACACAACTAACATATACAACTAAGTGTCGGAGGAACCAAAGCCACATGAAAAACTCAATAAAATTTATTCTCTTTCTTTCTCACCGACACTCTCTCTTTAAAAAATAAATAAAGTCAACAATGGCAACTTAGTGAGACCCTGTCTCAAAAAAGTAAATTTTTTTGAATGGTGAGGCTGGATCAGTGGCTCAGTGTTTCCAGCACTTGCCTGGCATGTACAAGGACACATGTTCAAACCCCAGCACCACATACACAACTAAATGTTGGAGCAACAAAGGCCACATTAAAAACTAAATAAAAATTGATTTTTTTTCTCTCTTTCACTGTCCCTCTCTTTAAAAACGAAAAAAAGAGGGGACTGAGGATGTAGCTCAGTGACATTGGGCTCAATCCCCAGTACCACATAAATAAATAAATAAATAAAACAAATATGTGAATATTAAGCAACATACTTCTAAATACTACATGGATCAATGATATCTCAAATAAAATTTAAAAATACTTTGAAAAAGAAAACACCACTTATCAAAATTTGTAGAATGCAGCAAAAGCAATACTTAGAAAGGATAACATTGGTGGCTCAGTGGTAGTGCACTTGCCTGGCATGTGCGAGGACATGGGTTCAAACCCCAGAACTATATATGCAACCAAGTGTTGAGAAAAACAAAAACCAGATAAAAGAAATAAAATTTATTTCTTAAAAAATGATAGCATTTAATGTATATATTAGAAAAGAAATATCTAAAAATCAATAATCTAAGCTTCATCAATAATCTAAGCTTCCATATAAACTAGCTAGAAAACTATATCCAAAGTAAGCTGAAGAAAAGAAATAATAAAAATTAATACTGATACCAATGAAACTGAAAACAGGAAATCAATAAAGAAAAGTCAATGAAACTAAAACAAGTTCTTTGACAAGATCAGTAACATCAACAAGCCTCTAACTTGGTTAAAAAAAAGAGAGAGAGAAATTACTAACATTAGATAAAAGAGAAAGGAATACTACAATGGACCAATTCTTTGAAAGACACAATCTTCTAAAGCTTACGCATGAAAAAAAAATGATCTGAATAGGCCTGTATCTATTAAAGAAGTTGAACTGATGATTCATAACCTTCTGAAGCAGAAAGCACCAGGCCCAGATGAGTTTACTGGAGAATTACACCAAACACTTAAGGAAGAAATTAAACGAATTCTCTACAATCTCTTTCAGAATGTAGAGCAGAAGGAATATTTCCTAACTTATTCTATAAGGCCATCATCACCCTAATGCCAAAACCAGGTAAGACAACTACAGAGCCATATATTTCATCAACACAGATGCAAAATGTCTCAATAAAATAAAAATTAAAAAAGACTGGGGATATGACTCAGTGATTAAGTGCCCCTGTATTCAATTACTGATATTAAAAAAATCAAATTGAATCCAACAATGTATATAAAGAGAATTATACATCATGACCAAGTAGGATTTACTCCATGTATGCAAGACTCATTCAGCATTCAAAAATCAACTTGCATGGGGTGAAGATATAGCTCAATGGTAGAGCTCCTGCCTAGCAAGCCCAAGGTCCTGGGTTCACAGCACTGCCAGAGGGGGAAAAATTAATTTACCTAACCCAGCACTTACATCAACAAGATAAAGAAAAATCACTTTCATCATATCTATACATAAAAAGCACTTGACAAAATCCAACACCCACTCGTGGAAAAAACCCTCAGTAAACTGGAAATGGAGGGAAACTTTTTCAAGTTGATAAGGAATATCTACGAAAAATCTGTAATATCGCATTTAAGAATGAGAAATCAGAAGTTTTGTAATAAGATTGGAAACAAGGCAAAGATGTACCCTCTCATCACTCATTTTCATTAACAGAGTCTAGTTAAAGTAGTAAGAAAAACAAACAAAAGTATTAGGAAGGAAGAAATAAAAGTATCTTTGTTTGCAAATGAAATCACTGTCTATGAAGAAGATTTAAAAGAATCAACAAAAAACTCCTGGAACTAATAAACGATTATAGCAGTTTGCAGGTTACAAGGTTAATATACTGATGTCAATTCTACATATCAGCAATGAACAAGTAGAATTTGAAATTAAAAATATAATGCCATTTGCATTAACACTGCTCAAAATGAGGGCTGGAGTGGTGGCTCAGTGGTTGTGGTGCTTGCTTGGCATGTGTGAGGTCGTGGGTTCAAACCCCAGCACCTTGTACACAACGAAGTGTCAGAGCAATGAATGCCACATGAAAAACTCAATAAAATTGATTCTTTCTCTCCATCTCTTACTGTCCCCCTCTTTTAAAAAAAATACTGCTCAAAATGAAATACTTAGGTATAAATCTAACAAAAATACATACAAGATCTATATGTGGAAAACTACAAAGCTCTGTTGAAAGAAATAAAAGAATTTAATAGATATTCCATGTTCACAGAACAGAAGACAATACTTTCAAGGTATCAGCCCTTCCCAAATCAGTCTATAGGTTCACAGCAACTGTTAGTCAGCTTTCTCACTGAAGAACTTTGGCTCTGCAAAAGTCATTGTCAAGAGAACTAGAAGACAAGCCAAAGACTGGAAAAAAAAAAATATTTGCTAAAGGCCTATCTAATAAAGGGTTTGTTTTAGTCAGCTTTTTCACTACTATAATCAAAAGATCAGACTAGAACAATTTTAGAGAAGGAAAAGTTTATTTGGCACTCACATTTCAGAGGTCTCAGTCCATAGACAGTTGACTACATTGCTCAAGGCTCTAGGGAAGCAACTTCATGGCAGAAACGTGTGGAGGAGGAAAGACGCTTAGAAGAGGTCACTGGGAAGCCGAGAAAGACAGCTCCATTCAAGACACTCAAGACAAAATATAATCTCAAAGGGCATACCCCCAGTGGCCCACCTCCTCTAGCCACACCCTAGCTGCCTACAGTTACCATCCAGTTGATCCCTGTGAGGGCATCAATGCACTGATTAGGTTTAGGCTCTCTTAACACAGTCATCTCACCTCTAAAGTTTCTTGCATTATCTCACTCATGAGCTTCTGAGGTGCACCTCATATATAAACCCTAATAGGGCTGATTCCCAGAATTTCAAAGAACTCTTAAAACTCAACAATAAGAAAGTTAACAACCTGATTAAAAGATGGGCCAAATTGGGAATGGTTCATGTACCCACAGTTCCAGCTACTGGGAGGATTTAGGAGGATTACTTGAGCTCAGGAGTTTTTTTGTTTTTGTTTTTTGTTTTTGTTTTTTGTTTTTGTTTGGTTTTTTTTAAAGAGAGAGGGACAGAGAGAGAAAGTTATTTTTTTTTTTTTAATTTAGTTTCACATGCTCCGACATGTGTACGTGGGTCATAGGGTTTGAACCTGTGTCCTTGCACATGCCAGGCAAGGGCCGTAATCACAGGAGTTTGAGGTCAGCCTAGACAACATAGTAAGAAAAAGAAAAAGTAAAATTAAAAAAACAGAAAGAAAGAAAGAAAAACAAAATTGGACAGGCCTGGGGCTATAACTCAGTGGTAGAGCATTTGCTTAGCATGCTTAAGGCCCTGGTTTGACTGCCAGTAGAGCAAGCAACAACAAAATGTGACAAAAAAAAAATTTTTTTTAAAGAGAGAAGGACAGTGAGAGAAAGAGAGAAACAACTTTAGTTTTTCACATGGCCTTAGTTGCTCCAACACTTAGTTGTGTACATAGTGCTGGGGTTCGAACCCGGGTCCTCGCGCTAGCCAGGTAAGCACTGAAACCTCTGAGCCACCACTCCAGCCCCAAAATGTGACATAAATCTTAATAATACAGTATGCTGTTAAAGCTATGATGTTAAGTAGATTACGCATATAAAACATTTTTCTTTTTTTGCGGGGAGAGGTAGAAGAATACTAGGGACTGAACCCAGTCACACCCCCCCGTCCTTTTTATTTTTTTGAGACAGGGTCTCACTAAGTTGCTGAGGCTGGCTTTGAACTTGTGATCCGCCTGCCTCAGCCTCCTGAAACACTGGCATTACAGGTGTGTACCACTGTGCTCAGAATTAAAATATATTTTCCACTTAACTATATTTTCAACTTATAATAGGTTTATCAGGTTGTAACACCATCACAAGTCAAGGAGTGTATTATTATCACAGGATCCAACAATGACTTGCAATTCTATGTCCACACAAAAACATGTATATGAAAGTTTATATCAGACTTATTCATAATTGCCAAAACCTGGAAGCAACCGGTGTTATAATTTGGACCTAGAATGTCCCAAAGGTCCAGGTATTGATGGTTTGGTCCCTAGAATGTGGTACTATTGGTAGGTGATAGAACCTTTAGGAGTTGGGGCCTAGTGTAAGGGTCAGGTCACTGGGAGCGCCTAGTGGAAGGAAGTCAGGTCACTGGGGGGCATGCCCCTGAAGGGGATATAGAGACACTGGTCTGTTCACCTCTTTTTGCTTCACAGCCACCATGAGGTTAAACAGGCCTCTCTATCATACATTCTCTCCATGAGGTACTGTGCCAGGATAGGCCCAAAGCAAGAGGGTCAAGTCATCACAGATTGAAACCATAAGCCAAAATAAAGCTTTTCTTCTTTTTAAATAATTATCTTAAGCATTTTATCACAGTAACAGAAAGCTGACTAACAGTAGGTGAATGGATAAGTAAACTGTGGTACATCTACAGACTATATTATTCAGTGCTTAAAAAAAAGGAGCAATCAAATTCATTTGTTTGATATTACAAAGTACAAGAAGCCAATGTTAAAAGGCTGTATATTATACAATTCCAACTATATGGTATTCTGAAAAAAGGCAAAAATATGGAGAGGGCAAAAAAAAATCACTGGTTGCCAGGCATGGTGGCAGATGCCTCTAATTGCAGCTACTCAGGAAGCTGAGGCAGGAAGATTGGAAGTTCAAGGTCAGCCTGGACAACTCAGCAAGACACATCTCAAAATTTAAAAACAAAAAATTAAAAAGAACTGGGGATGGGCTGGAGTGGTGGCTCAGTGGATAAGGCACTTGCCTGGCACATGTGAGGATCCACGTTCAAACCCCAGTACCACATATACAACTAAGTGTCCGTTAAGCAAAGGCCAGATGAAAAAATAAATAAAATTGATTCTTTCTTTGTCACCTTCTCTCTCTAAAAAAAACAAAACAAAACAAAACAAAAAAAAAACCCACAACAACAAAAACTGGGGAATATAGCTTAGTGGTAGAATGCTTGCCCGGCATGCACAAAGTCCTAGGTTTAATCCCCAGTACCTTAAATAAAATAACAACAACAAATGAAACGAAAGAAAGAAAAGAAAAAAGTGGTTTCCAGAAATTAAGGGACAAGGAGAAATGAGAGGAAATGGTAGAGCTCAGGGGGGTTTTAAATCAGTAAAAATACTCTGTATACAACAATGGTAGGCACAAACTAGTATTTGTTCAAACCTAACCAACAGAATGCATAACATCAAGTGTGAACCTTGATATAAGCAATTTACTTTGGATAACAAAGATATGCCAGCATGGGTTCATCCACTGTAAAAAAACATACTCTCTGGTAGGATATATTGATGGATACATTAATGAAGGAAGGCTATGATCCTGTTGGGGTATGAGATATTCCTGTGACTTTCTCTTAATTTTGCTGCAAATCTACAACTGCTCCAAAAAATCAAGTCTTAAAAAGCAGAAAGCAAGAAAAAATAAAGGGAAATAACATGATCAGAGCCAAAGTAGGAAAATAAAGCTTTTTCAAAAAATGTGTATATTATGGAGAGGACACTGTAACCCCCTATGTTATCAAGGCACCTCCCAAACTTCTCTTCCTGGCTCTAACTGTCTTGGTTCTAATCTTCCTGGCTCTAATCATCCCAGCTCTAACCTTCCGGGCTCTAACTTTCCCACAGGCATAAGCATACACCCAATGACCTACTTTCACCACTGCCTTTAGGGCAGAGAACCAATCAGCATCTGCCCTCTGCTCCTAACTATCCCAACCCCCATAAAAATCCCCTATAAATGCTCTTGTACACCTGCAATAAGTGGGAACCCTTCTCCGACGATTGGTTTTGGTCTCGGTGTGCTGGATTATTCCTTTCATTGGTGCCGTGACTCGGATGGGGATAACCTCAAAACACCTGAGGACCCCCTCCATTCGCCCAACCAAAACCTCTCGTCCTCGTCCACCTTCTCGAGCGCTTGCTACCCAGCAACCAACACTGATTACCTCCTAGGTGAGTCATTCCCCAAGAGGTTACCGCCCTCAGCCTAAACGACTCCTAGCCCCCAGAGGTTACCGCCCTCAGCCTAAATGACTCCTAGCCCCCAGAGGTTACCGCCCTCAACCTGACCACAGTGGGAAACTATATCCCACCTAGGCCTTCATGGCCACAAACGACTAGGCCTTCATGGCCACAAACGACTAGGCCTTCATGGCCACAAACGACTCCTAGAAACCTCACCCACACTTTAACTCATTAGCTAATGGGACGGAGGTGAAGAACAGACCCTCTCTCCTCCTTCACTGTCTCTCGTCCGAGTTTACTCCTTTACTCCCTCTCCTCCTCCGAGCTCCCAAAAAGCCTGGTGTCAGGTGCTCCGTGACCTCCTCGCAGAAGGATCCTCGGGTGACGACCTGATTATCCTTTCTGCCTCCTCGCTCTACTGAGCCTTGCGGACAGTTTACCCTTTGGGGACGCCCAAACTGGTCCTCCGTTCGTTCCATTCCGGTCCGGAGTTACTGTTCCTCCTCGGAGTTATTGTCCCTTTTCCTCCTTCCTTTCCTTGATTATGGGGGCCTCTTCTTCCCTCCCAAACGACTCCCCTTTAAAATGTTTACTTTCTAATTTGAATGGCCTTTCTCTCACACCAGACATAAAACCTAACACTCTCATCAAATTATGTACCCAAGATTGGCCCAATTACCTGCTAGACAATCACAATCGATGGCCCACCGAGGGATCCTTAGACCCACAAATTCTCCAAGATTTATTCAATTACTGCAAGCACTCGAAAAAGTGGAAGGAGATCCCCAGG
>PVKS010031741.1:0-17696 GCA_004027875.1 Aplodontia rufa
CTTATCCCTCCCTTCCCTTTCCCTTTATAACTCTAAAAAAAGGTATTAGATTGTAAAGCATTACATCTTATCTGGATTTAACTCATGTTACTAGACCAACTTTCTCATTGTCCAGGGTCTAGTCCCCACCTCCACCTATGAGTGGAGACAATCGACCCTTAGATCTCTGGGTTAAGCTGATTTTACTCATCATGATCTCCTCCATAACCATCCATTTACCCTCGAAGCCTGCAAGGTCATTGTTTCTAATTGCTGTGTAATATTCCATGGTATAAATGTACCACAGTTTTTGGATCCATTCTTCCAGTGAGGGACACCGGGGTTGTTTCCATAGCCTAGCAATAGTAAATTGTGTTGCAATGAACATCGATATTGCTGTGTCACTGTAATGTGCTGATTCTAAGTCCCCTGGAAAGATACCCAGGAGTGGAATAGCAGGGTCGTATGGTGGAGTCATCCCTAATTTCTTAAGGATTCTCCATTGATCAGTTGATATTAAATGTGTAATTTCGAAGTATAATATTAAACTTTTGATGTGATTTTGTCTCAGTTTTGTTTTAATTTTTGTTTATTGCATTTATAGAAAATGTTTTTAAGTGGTAAAATACTTAAGAATACACGTAAAAAAGAGAGCAAACAAAGCAAACAATGACTCTGTAAACAGTCAAGCCTTCTTTCTTTGACCAATAATAATTCTACAATGACCTCAGTAGTCATCCTCAAAAGTGATGGGTTGCAACTAACTCTGGGAAAAAGTTAAAACTATTACTTCGTATTCACTTTTTTATTGGATGAGAATTAAAGAAATATAAAAACCTGGTAATGGTCTGAAATAGGAGAAATAGCCTCAGAAAATCCAAAAGAGTCCAACTTTGACTCAAAATTCCACTGCAATGCAGAAATCTCTGAACATTTCAGGTATAGAGATCAGATTTCTAAGAATATGAAAATGACTGTTTCATTTCTATAATTACTCTGGTTCTAAAAAATTAACATATGATATAGTGGAACATTGAAAATGGGTATGCAGTCTCAAAAGTCAGATATAGCATCGTAAAATAATTAAAAAGACAGTCTGGTTCTAGAGTCCACGTTGCTTTTAAATCATAGTCTGGTTTCAGATCCTAGCTTAGCATTTTAATAGCTGTGGGTCCTTGGCCAAATAACCTAATTTCTTGTAGCTCAGTTGTTTATCTGTATAATGGGGATGACAATAGTACATATAGCATTGAATTTTTATGTGGACTATGTGAGTTAATATTTAAGATATTTTCCACACACTAAGCACTATGCAATTTTTTTTAAAAAGACATATATAAATGCTAACTAAGAAAGAAAATGTTTCTTAACTCTTAAATTCTTAACCATAATTATTCCCTTTGTCTTTGCTCTTATATCTGTTTGGTTTATCCTCATTGTGCTTTCTTTCCAGGTGAATTAACAATGCTTCAAAAATGTTGTTTTAGGAAAAATCTTAATATCCTCTGCACTCTTAAATTCTAATCTGCTCATGTGGAATTTCCAAACTGATGAGCTATCTACAATAAAGGGAAAAATAGTGACAGGTTTCATATGGTGCCAAAATATTTTGATGTTAATTCATGTTTGTCTTGCTCATTATATAAATACTGGAGTTATACTTGATACCCCATAGACAGTTATTCTTAAAAATCACCTTTAGAATATATTTTAAAATATGATAGATTATGCTTGCTTTGGATTAATTAAATCTGGTCTTAACTGAAAACTGATGGATTGACTAAACTTTCAAAATCTAAAGTATATTTTTACTTAGAAATACAAAGGAATGAAACGAACACCATTCTCCAAAAGCTATTACTTCTGAGAATAAACCATTCCAGGGAATTCAAGCTACCTTTCCAGGAGCAAAAGCATAAATCATTTTAAAACTGAAAAACAAATTTTAAAAGACAGTATGTGGGTCTGTAAGTAAAAGAAGCAAAAGTTCATCCATAGAAACTGGTCACTGTAAATGGCAACCTGGAGCTTTGAAATGTCAATTGCACACGGTACTAAACATATCCTACCAAACATGACCAGACTGCTCTTTGGAAATATATCAACACCTGATACTACATTCTTTGAAGTAATAGGTCAGATACGTTAGCCACGTCAGGTATTAAACTATATCAACTCTGATCTATCTACCCATGTAGGAATCATTTTCCATCTGTTTCATGTTTATCACTTTTAAACCAGATGTGTTTATTGACTCAGAGCGAGTAGTTAACTCCAAATAAACTGTAGTTTGGTCTAGTGTTTAAAAAAAAACATGAAAAAAAATGCTAAGAATAACCCTACAAAGCCCTGGGGAGAACTTAAATGAGCTAGAATGTATTCATCTAGGATTTTAGGTTGCTGTTCAAAATATATAACTATTGCTGCAATCTGCCACTCATATGACCTCATATGCCACTCAATCTGACCTCACGTCAGTCAGGTGCCTACCATAGTGTTGACAGTCCCAATCTGAATCATTCATTAGCTGAGAAAAATTATGCAGGGGAGGACTATTTTCCATATAAGAGATTCCTTTAGGCAAACTGGCCTGAGGGACTTAAGATACAGACACTCCAATCTGACAACAAGGCAAAGGAATATGTTGTCTATTCAAAACCTTAGGGGATTGTTTTCCTTGGGGAGGGTAGAGTGGATACCCACTATAATCCAGTTTCTTGGACATAAGCAAATGATGGCTGTCAATGCAGGAGAGAAGAGAATTCTGTTTTAAAAACAGAATTTTCAAATTCACACAGATTTAATTAGGGCTAAAAAAAACTATACACACACAAAAAGGTAATTTAGATTTAAGTCACAGACGTAGGCTAATGAACATATGACACAATTAATCAGAAGAGACAAAGAAGGTTACTTCATAGAGGTAAAGAGAACAATCCAAAAAGAAGTTACAACAATAATATTTATGTCCAAATAGAGGTACAACTAATTACATAAAAGAGACATTACTAAAATTGAAGCCTCAAACAGACCCTAGTACCATAATACTTGGTGATTTCAAATACCACCCACACCATTAGATATAAACTCAGTACACTCTTTGGACCTGAAAAATATTGTAAATGAACTTAACAGACATTTATAGCCTATTTCAACCAACAATGCTTTAATACACTTTCTTCTAAGTGAATCATAGAACCCTCTCCAAAACAGACATTTTAGGCAACAAAACATTAGCAAATACAAAAAAAAAAAAGATATAATTCCTTGTATCTTATTGATCATAATGAAATGAAATTAGAAATCAACACAACAAAACCTTATAAAAAACTATATAAACAAGGAGATTGAACAGTACACTATTGAATGATGAAATAAATGATAGAAGAAATCAAGGGAGAAATTTAAAAAAATTATTTGCTCAAATGAGAACAGTGACAGAACATACCAGAACCCCTGGGACACTATGAAGGTTGTTCTAAGAAGAGAGTTCACCACTATGAGTACATATATTATAAACAATCTAATGATGCTTCTCACGGACCTTGAAAAAGAAGAACAAACCAATTCCAAAACCAGTAGGAGGAAGGAAATAATAAGATCACAGCTGAAATCAGTGAACTTGGAAAAAAAATTAAAAGGATTAATGAAACAGAGCTGGTTCTTTGAAATGACAAAAGACTGACGAGCCCTTAGCCAAACTAACCAAACCAAACCAAACAAAACAAAACAAAAACAAAAACAACCCCCCCAAAAAAACTGACAACGTGATGATCTGAACTAATAAAATTAGACATGATGGAGAAATCACAGAAACATCACATATGTCACAGAAATCCAGCAGATCATTAGGGACTATTTTGGAAACTTATACTCTAATTAATGGGAAAACCTAGAAAAAATGGATACATTTCTAGACAATATGATCTGCCAAAACTGAATCAAGAAGACAGAAAATCTACACAGACCAATAACCTGTAACGAGACAGAAGTAGTAAAAGCCTTTCAACAAAGAAAAACCCAGGACCAGATGTTTCTCAGATCAATTCTATGAGACCTTTAAAGAGTATTAACTGTTCCATGAAATAGAAAGATTGAATACTACCAAATTCACTTCGGGTAGTTAGTGTCAGAATGTAATTGAATTAGAGGACACCCAGCAGTTTTCTCTTGGAGAATTGCTTATTATTAGAGAATACCCTTTACCCATCTTGTGTTGGAAGTGTTGTGTTCAATGGAGAATGAGAATGGAAGAACATTTTGGTTTTTCCTCTGTCTCAGAGATGCCCCAGCAGACGACAAGATAAAGGAGATTGAGGTCAGTGAATTTGTTGTTCTTGCTCTCATTCTTGTTGGTCACCTGAGACAGCCTCTGTTTTGCTGAAGGTTACTGCCTCTCCCCAAAGCAGCTTAATCTACTAGACCTGCTCTCCTTTCTTTTACCTCTCCACATTTCAGTCAGACCCAGAGGTAGTACAATTAGTAGACAATTCTTAGCTACTAATCCCAGGTTCCTGCATAATCCCCTTATGATTCTGACACACCTGCTCACAACTTTGTGATTAATCTCTGTGTATATAAATCATCTTTAAATGATCCCAAATTGAATATGCTTTTTTTTTCTATTGGGAATATAATTGATATGATCTCATTTTAAATAATCAGTTCAAAGTTCTAAGTGATACTGTAATATCTTTTGAAGAATAGCTATGTAAGCTTGAATATTGCTTGATAGTAAGATTTCATTGCATTTACACTTATCCAAGGCACTTATTTTATAAGCAAAGAAAATTATTTAAAGGCATTCTTTCAGATGTATGATAGTCTGTTTAATCCAGCAATGATCTGATTTTACAGTAAACTACTGAGATCAGAAGAAAGCAGAATAACTGAAAAACACTCTTCTGAGTCATATTCTTTAATATTGCCTCTCTTAGCTGGGTTTTCTCTCTTTTCGTTGTTTTGCTGAAAAAAAAGTTTTAAATGTGAATATGTCCCTAGGCAATAAACATTTGTGTGTGTGTGTGTGTGTGTGTGTGTAAGAACGTGACCCTATATACCCCACCCCACCAATCAATAGCTTTTAATGTCTAGTTTGTCAGATATTGAACTGTCACAAAATACCTTTCTGACTACAAAAGATAAGTCAAAGTAAAACCTTCATATGAAATAATTTATTTTTAAGACTACAAGTTGTCCTAGACTTTGCTTTAGTTTTTAAAAATATTTTTTGTGAGCTCATATGCAAGATTCTTGCTTTTCGCTAAAAAGCATGTACATTTTTATATTTATGCATACAGAATACATGTAACTTTCAATTTTGGTTTCTGGTTTCAAAGTAAAAATTTAATAATTTTGTGAAAGTATATAAAATTCACATTGTAAGAACTATACTGTTGATTATTAATACTATACATTTGTGCAATTTATATAAAGACAGTTTTCTATACATAACCATATTTTTTCTTTTTTTCTTTCCACATTTTTTATTAGTGGATTATAGTTGTATATAAGGATGGGATTTGTTGCATATTCATACCTGCACACACCATAACAATATGATTGGGACAATATCACTCAATAACACTTCCCCCTCCTCCCCACCTCCCATCCTCTGATCCTTTTCTTCTTCTGATCTCCCTGCCTCCCACCCACCTTTCTTTTCCCTTTTCCTCTCTAGTTTCCATATATCAAAGAAAACATACAACCCTTGAACTTCCAAATTTGGCTAATTTTGCTCAACAAAATGATCAAGACCCACCTATTTTCATTTTTTTTATGGCTGAATAAAACTCCACTGTGAATACTTACCACATTTTCTTTATCCATTTATCCACTGATGGACACCTAGGCTGGTTCCATAGTTTAACTATTGTGAACTGTGCTGCTATAAGTATGGGTATGTAGTATTACTCTAGTATGATGACTTTAATTCTTTAGGATAAATACCAAGGAATGGTATAGCTGGGTCACATGGTGTTCCCATGCCTAGCCTTCTGAGGAACCTCTATACTGATTTCCAGAGTGGTTGTACTAATTTACAAACCCAGCAACAGTGATTTCTTTTCCACATCCTTTCCAGCATTTATTATTGCTTGTATTCTTTTTTTTTTATTAAGGAGTTGAGTTGTTGTACAATTCTAACTGCACATAACGTAACAATATGATATGCATTTAATTCTAATCCAGAGTTGCCCCTCATCGCCCACCTCGTCTCTTGATTCTTCTATATTCTCCCCTGTAACAGCTTTAATGTATATGTGTGTGTGTGTGTGTGTGTGTGTGTGTGAACTTTCCAGTATTAAATGATTGCATGAGTATTATTTGACTTGAGGAGGTGATAAAGAGTATGCTACATTGTTGCTTGCTTCCCTTGATCCCTCCCTTGATCCCTCCCTCTCCCCTTTCCCCCACCTATCCCCTCCTCCCTAAATGTTTTCTTAAAAAGAAAAAATTCTAGAAGGCATCTATTCTAAAACAATATGAATTTATTAGAGTTTCTTGGTCCCATTGGCTACCAAATACAAAACCTTTCAGTATTATTTGGATTCTTAAGGGGGTAAAAAATATGCTATATTGTTGATTGTCTCCCTAGATCCCTCCCTATCCTCTCTCCCCACACCCCACATATCTATGGTTTCCTTAGATTATGTGTCCCTATGCTTTTGCTGGGTCTAATACATGAATCTGACAACCTTTCACCCAAGCCTGGATTTTGCTCAAGCCTCCACAAATGAGGGAAACATTTGACCCTTGACTCTCTAGGTTTCACTAACTTCACTCAGCATGATTTCTTCCATTGCCATCCACATACCTTCAAAGGCCTTAATATCATTGTTTCTAACAGCTGAGTAGAATTCCATTGTGTGTGTTTGTGTGTGTGTGTGTGTGTGTGTATATGTATGTGTATAAATATATATATATACATACATACATACATACATATCAGAGCTTTTGGATTCACTCATCCAGTGAGAGGCATCTGGGTTGATTCCATAATTTAGCTATTCTAAATTGAGCGGTTATAAAATTGATTTTGCTATGTCACTGTTATATGCTGATTCTAACTCCACTGGGAAAATATCAGAAGAGGGATAGCTGGATCGTGTGGTGGATCCATTCCTAATTTTTTGAAGAGTCTCCACACTGCTTTCCAGAGCAGCTGTACGAGTATGCAGTTCTACCAACAGTTATTGCTTGTATTCTTGATGACTCTCATTGACTTGTGTGAGATGAAATTTGTACAATTTTTATTTGCATTTCCATAATTGCTAATGATGTTAAACATTTTTCATATTTTTTGGCCATCTGAAGTCTTCTTTTGAGAAGTGTGTTTAATTCATTTGCCCATTTATCAATTAAGCATCACTACATTTCTTCCCCTATGGTTAAAGTTGGACTATTATTCAAATTTTAGACAATTATATTGGTTCAGTGCTTGTGAACTATTGCTATGGTATAACTGTTAGAGAACTTTCCTTCCTTTATATATCTCTGCAAGCTGAGATGCCCTAATTAAATAAAAATAACATTGAATTTGGGTGCTGAGAGGAGCTAGTTCAAAGCATAGAATAAAATAGCTCATTGTAGAGTTTGGCTAATTTTTACATAACTGTCCAGAATAACACAGAGAATGCCAATTTAAACCAAAATGAATAATGCTAATTAGTTTCCATTGGTGGTAAAACAAATATCCTCATCATTAGTCTTCCCTCCATCTCCTAAATGTGATTATAAACATTTAGATTTTAAAAAACAATAATTATTGAAAGTTTAGCAACATCAAGAATTTTTAAGTTTAAAACTGTTACTGTATTCAAAAGGAGCATTGAAAAGTAATCCAAGAATAAATTATGTGACAAAATACCTTTTTGCAAGTGTATAAAATGGAATTAGTACAGAGCTTGTTTTGCATTAATTATAAACAGAAGTCTTCCCCAGGGCTTTCAAAGCAATTACACATGGTTTTTATAGAACTCTGTAAATAACCCTGCCAATGTTTTCTGTAGCTTATTCTTTATCTTCATTAGAAATGATGTTGAAAGCTGAAACTGGATACTTTATTAGAAATATCTTTATTTTAGAGCAAAAGTTTTTCCCTATTCCTCATGTTACTACACCAATAAGTCATGGCCCACCTAAAATGAGATCTTATTGAATATTCACCCATTCAAAATTAATGTAAAATATTTATGAATTTTTATCAAAAGCTGACTCATTCTAAAATATCAAAGCCTTTTATTATAGTACTTATTTTCAGGGATCATGGGGAAATATCATAAGAAACAAATGATGAGAAATTCTTGAAAAATTGTTCTGAATTCCATAATTTAGTTACTGCAAATTAAGTTGCTATGAACATTGATTTACTGCTCAATTTACAATAGTTAAATTATGGAAACAACTCAGATGCCCTTAACTGGATGAATGAATCCAAAAGCTCTGGTATATAAGTGCAAAATAGTTTTACTCAGCTATTAGAAAAAAAGATTTTATGGACTTGAGGGTAAATGGATGGCAATAGAAGAAATTAAGCTAAGTGAAGTTAGCCAAACCCAGAGTGTCTAGGGTTTAATGTTTTCCCTCATTTGTGGAGGCTAGGTCTAACCTAGGCTTAGGTGAAAAGTAATCAAACTCATGTATTGGACTCCACAGTAACACATAATCTAGGGGAACCATAGACATGTGGGTGGGGGAGGGGAGAAGGAAAAGTTGGGGGAGGGGAGAAGGAGGGAAGATAGGAGGAATCTAGGGAGACAATCAACAATGTAGCATAATCTTTACCCCCGCCACCCAAGAAGTCAAATAATATTTATGGAATCATTTAATTCTCGAAAATGCACAAGATCATACATATATGTATGTATATGGACATTTATATTTACTATAGTGGCATAATATAGAACAATCAAGAGACTGGGGTGTGGGCAGTGTGGGAGTAACTATGGTATAGTATATCTGATGTATATTTTGTTGTTACTTTATATGCATTTATGATTGTACAACAGCTCAACTCCTTAATAAACAGAAAAAAGAAAGAAAAAGTGTTCTTGAATTGCATACATATTCTCAAGCCTAAGATAATACAGGAGCTGTTGAATATACAGCAGACAGGAACAGTGCTCCAAATTCATTCACCAGAAGTGTCTTACCCAGTAAAAATGGTCCCACCCCAAATTCCTTTAGACACTAATTAAGGAAGGATTAGAACCCTTGGCTGGCAGTTGGTTTCAAAAACAGTATTTCCTTATGCATTGAAACCCCATTCTAACATTTTAAAACAATGCAAACTCTGAAAAATGCTGATAACATTCACCTTTGAAGGGATAATCTGAAGTTCCTTATCAGTGAATTCAGAATATTCCTAAAATAAACTATAGTAATTCTCAAACTTGCCTAGTGGTATAGCACTGAGTGCTACAACAAATAAGTTTATACTGTTCATTTGATCTAATTTAAATAAAGTTCAGATAAACTGTATAATCACATAGATATTTTGTCATGTCAAACACTTTTATTTAGTTTTTAAAAGGAACACTCAGAAGATTCTATTCAATGCATGCAAGATACTAGCTATTAAAACCCTTCTTGGTAAACAGTTATCATGGTCTCTGTGTGCAAGTTTCTTAAAAGCATGATCTATAAATAGATTTCTTAAAGTGTAACCCTAGAGCACATATAAAATAACATAAAGAAGAATTCAAATGCATTTACCTCTAAGAGAAAACAAAATAAAGACTTTTAATTTTCTTTTTAATCACATGCGACTGTTAACACAACTTAAAAAATAATGTATTTTCCTAAGAAGAAAATCTAGTTTTATAGAAACAGAAAATGAAAAAAAAAAAAAAAAAGGAAAAAGAAAAAAGTAAGCTACATGGATCTAAGGTCTAAGGTATACAAACTGTAAGCTCACTTTACCAACGCTCCCTTGGTTAAAGAATTGCTGCCTCTATGACAGATATTGACCTTGCACTTATTTTTTTTTTTTTGAGGACTTTGAAATAATAAAACTTGAATTTAATTTTGGTACTTTGTTAGAACTTGACTACAGAAAAGTGGTTCCAGAGGATTTAGCTGTACCCTTTACACACATAAACTGAATTTAAAGTTCAAAACAAACTCATTCACTCAATCATTTTGACAGTCAAAATAAAATATTCAGTCCTAGTTTTCAGTATTTTCAAATGAAAATGCTTAAATAATTAAAATTGGACATTGCTAACATTTCAATATGAAATAACATTCTCTACTCTCCTCTTCATGAACATAGCATTCACTACGTTATCAAATAACATCAAAACTTTCTCAAGGTACCATGTGTACAGGGGGCCCAATGTAAACTATCAACAGAGCATAATATTTGAACTATTCCTATTAGTCACTATTCTGAAGAGATGTTAACAAAACTCAAATTATGCTACGTAAATTAGACTTTCTCAGTTTCTCTGGGAGCTTGGGAATAGCAACCTGTGAAATGGACTGCCTATCAAAGGTGAAAGTAAAAGTTTATACAGATAAAAATACAGCATTATATTGCTATTCATTACAAAGGGAATATATGGAATATCTTTGTAAATCTTGCTTTGGATCAAAATACCATTTGGCTTATAACCCATCTCCATCTTTTGATAAAGTTTTTAAAAAGTGAGCTAAGAAATATTTCAGTACTCTTCATTTCCCCAATTTTTCTAATATTTCTGCCTAAATTATTTTTATAACTAATTTTTAAAAAATTATATAGTGACAGGAAGTTGAAAAATAGTTTATGGGGTACTGTGAAGCCTTCACCTGCTTCCCAAATAGTGACATCATAAATAGTTGTAGGAAATCAAAAGTAGGAAATCATTGTTAGTATAATACTATTAACTACAGTTTTTCTATGTATTAACTTGTAAGTATAGGCATCATTTAATGCAATTTAATCCCATGTATAGATCCACTTAACAACTTCATTAATACAAAGGGAATTTCCCCATCCCTGTGCCCTTCCAATCATTAATCTACTTTCCAACTTTCTAACTTTATAATTTTGATAATGGTATTCAACTATAATCATATAGTACAGATAACCTTTTGAGACTGGTTTTTTCATTAAGCATAATACCACTAAGATCTATTCAACTTGTTGCAAGTATTAACATTCCATTCCTTTTTATTGTAAAGTAGTATTTATTGTATGAATGTAACAAAATTTACTTAATCAATGTCCACTAAAGGACATTTAAGTTGTTTCTATTTTGGGTGCTACTAAGAATTAAGTTGCTATAAATGTTTCTTTTTAGATTTTTGTGTGAATTTAAGTTTTCAGTTCTCCCGGATAAATCTCCAATGGTGCAATTATCAAGACTTACAGTAACTGAATATCTAGGTATGTGAGACATTGCTAAACTATTTTTTAGAGTGTACCATTTTACATTTCTACCAGCAATGTATTATTATTATATTTTTAAGAGAGAAGGACAGAGAGAGAGAGAGAGACAGAGAGAATCAATTTTTATTGAGTTTTTTTTCACATGGTTTTTGTTGCTCTGACACTTAGTTGTTGTGTATGTGGGTGCTGGGGTTTGAACCTGTGTACTTGCAAATGCCGGGCAAGTGGCGTTAACTGCTGAGCCACTGCTCCAGCCCCTGTATTATTATTTTGACTTTAAGTCAAAGATGTATCACTAGGCAAATATCAAATTTGTTCTCTGCAATCTTTTTATATTTTAAACCAGTCAAATGTAAATTCTATCCATGTATATTGTCTTTTAGAGGCATTTAACTTCAGCTTATGCAACAGTTTAAATAAGCACTTCAAGGGCTCGAGAGGTGGCTCAGCAGTTATAGTGCTTGCCCAGCATCCATGAGTATGCGGGTTCAAACCCCAGCACCATGTACACAACAAGGAGTTGTAGCAACGAAAGCCACATAAAAAACTAAATAAAAATTAAAAACTAAATAAAAATCGATTTTCTCTGTCTCTCTCTGTCCCTCTCTAAAATGAATAAATAAATAAGCATTTTATTACTTTGGTAAGACATCAAAATGCTTGTTAAGAATATAACTGTTGACAAAAGAGAATAATCATAAATTTGTAGAATTCTGAGGTAAACATGGTTGGATTTTGAATTTTACAACTAAGTATAATATGGATAAATGACAAATATTTATGTTAGGAATTTTTTCTTTACCAGAAAGGGGGGAAAAACCCTACTTTGATCTCATTATCTTGGTATGCTTTTAGTATTTTAAATGCCAAAAAGTTCAAAATTTAACAGCCTTATACTTTAAAGTTATCAACTATAAACAAAAAAATATTGACAATAATATATTTTGAATCATCTCACTGGAAGATGTTTTTAAAAGCAAGAAAATACGCTAATTTAAAACCTTATAAAGTGTTGTAAAGTAGAAAAAGTAAGAATCTAAGACTGGTATTTGAGAAAAAATATTTTCTTGAAAGAAATTTTTATTTTTACTTTGATTATCAGGATACTTCTATAGCCATTTATATTTGCTACTATAAATGGCCTAAAGCAAAAGTTTTAATAGTTACTAAAAATGGCTTAGAGGTATGCAAAAGTTTTATATCTGACTTACTTCATGATGAAAACAGAAAAGTAATTAAGTTGTAATGAAAAAATTGGATAGCTTTGATAGTATGCATGTTATGTTGGAGGGAAAGACCGAAATCAAAACAGCCTAGGGTAATACTTCAAATGGTGTGGTCTACACAGCAGCAGAAGTAACAGCACCTGGTTGCTTCTTAGAAATGTGATTTTAGGGTTCCACCCCAGACCTGTAGAAGAAACTCAGGGGTAGGGCCCAGCAATCTGTTTTAACAAGACTTTCAAATGATTCAGGTGGCTTTAACAGTGGTTAAGGCCAAAGAACTACAACTTGCCTAATGGCCATAAAACAAGCTTTTACATTTTGGATTCTGGAGTATTATCGACATTTGTGGGTAAGACAATTTCTTTGTTATGGTGAGCTTTTAGTATTCCTGGGCTTCTGGTAAGAGCAATAATAAGTAACGATCCTACATATTTACCATATCCAGGAGTGTTAGTAAGAACATGGTTAAGAATCAACAAGAAGGGCCCAGGCTCCCTTTAGCTCTTCCTTTCTCCACTTTCAAATCTACCCCTCCTCAAAGACTTGACAACACTCTTCCATTGTTTAACGAAATCCCTTCTGTTAGAAGAAAAAGGAGGGTGGTCCTGTTGGTCCATGGAAGCATACAACAACGCAGTTAAGGACAAGAGCACTGACTTTTTGCATTGAGGCCAGTTTTTACTAGTGGTATCATATATCACAATTGTATTTTAGATACTTTCCCTAAGTTAAAAATCAATGGAGGAAAGATGCTGGACTTCAGGGAAGCCCCAGCACTCTCCTTAATCTAAAAGGAAGAAACACCAGGAAAGCTACCTTACTGCAAGGTGCATGTATTGGAAAAGATTCGCTGAGTGGCCAGGCACTGCCCTTGCCCCTCAATCAATACAGGAGCTGGGGAAATGCTGCTTGATTCAGTCTGATCCCTTTGGCCACTCAGAGACCAAATGCATGTAGAAAAGCTGTAATGGGCTGAAATCAGGTCTTCTTGGCATCTCTACTGCAGAGGAGGGGCAGATTCCTCTTTCCACCTAAGAGGAGGTCAGACTGGAGCAATGTCAGACAAACACGCAGGAAAACTGAGTTGGGAATCTAAAACAGATTTCCACACAGTCCTGTCAGAATCCTGCACTTTGCTGTCAATGGGCAAAGTGCAAACAGGAGCTCTGCTCTGTGCTTCAACTGGGACAACTCTGTGGCATCTCTACTTTGGAGGAGGGAACATTGTCCCCCCTTCTAGCCCTAAGTGGTATGGGCTGCAGCCATTTTAAACATACTGACAAGGTGGGCAAAACTTTTTTTGGACCATCATTACCATCACCCAGATCCCCCTACCACCCCAAAGCAAATTCAGCAACCAGGAGACAGGAGCATAGAGCCCGTGTAATCTACAGGACAGTTAAACCAGAGATAACTAACTAGATCAGGGAGTGAAAGAGTTGCCTGAATCCAAACTTGCCCCCTCCCCCTCCTATTTTACAAGCCACCAGGCTATGGGACAACACTCAAGGATAATTGGTTGGACTTTACTGGAGACCAGCAGAGACTGTTTCAAGTCATCATCAGAGTTTGAATTTTTTTTGTGTGTGTGTGTGTGTTTGTTTATAGTAAGCGTTGTCGCTGTGGACCTGTTTCTTTTTTTATATATTTCTAAACTTTCCCTTGAACACTTGATGTAATCTGAATATTAGTACTCTCCATATCATCTGAGGCCAGGGCTGTATAGTCCCCTAGTAGTTCACTTCTCCTGTGCTCACATCTTTCTTATTCTCTGGCAATAACCAAACCCTATTCTTCTCTCAACCCTCCCTAATATCATTCCACTAGTCTCTCCCTCTTTCTCTATCCTTCTTTTAATTTTGTTGGTTTTTGTTTTTTATTTATTTGCCATGAGATACCCAAAGAAAATCTCCCCCACATAAGAACTGACCCAGAAATTCAATTTCAAGATGCCTAAAGGACACCAAATAGATCTAACAAAATAAGAAACTCACAAAGACACATCATATACAAAATGAATAACAGATAAAACAAGGAAAGAGCTTTAAAAGCAGTAAGAGAAAAACACGAAATCACATTCAGAGGTAGACCAATAAGAATTGCTGTGGATTTTTCAGCTCAGACAATAAAGGCCAGGAGAGCATGGAACAACACTTTTTGAATATTTAAAGAAAATAATTTTCAGCCAAAGGTACTATACTCTGTAAAACTTAGCTTTAAATGTGATGGAGAAATAAAATACTTGCATTATAAGAAAAAACTAGCAACATACATGAACAGAAAACCAGCTCTACAGAGAATAATCAAAAACAAACTTCATTCAGAGACACAAGCTAACAACTCCCAGGGCCCATAAACAGAGGAAAGTCAAGAAAAACATAACTCACTAAAAGATATCCAAGACAGTAAAAATACAGCAAAGATCACAATGCCAGTGATAGAGAATGACATATCTATTCTAACATTGAATGTAAATGGATTCAATGCCCCAAACAAAAAACACAGATTAACAGACTGGATTAAAAAACAAAATCCAATAATATGCTGCTCACAAGAGCAACACCTCATAGCCAAAAATAGACACAGACTGAAGGTGAAAGGTTGGCAAAAAAAGCTACCCGGTGTATGGCCCAAGAAATAAAGCTGGTGTTGTGATCCTAATATCCAATAAAGGTAATTTTGACCAAAAATTAGTCACAAGGGATAAAGAAGTCACTACATCATAGTAAAAGGAACACTACATCAAGAAGATAGAACAATAGTTAACATTTATTTTTTTTAATAAAGAGAGAGGGTCAGTGAAAGAGATAGAGAAAGAGAGAAACAACTTTATTTAGTTTTTCACATGGCCCTCGTTGCTCCCACACTTAGTTGTGTACATGGTGCTGGGGTTTGAACCCAGGTCCTTGTCCTTGCCAGGCAAGTGCCGAAACCACTGAGCCACCGCTCCAGCTCAGTAGTTAACATTTATGCCCTCAACTACAACCCTTCAAATTTGTGGAAAAAATACAAGGGCATTAAACTACTTATCAACTTCAAAACAATAATGCTGAGGGATTTTAATACACCACTACCAACAACAGACAGATCACCAAAGCAAAAAATCAATAAAGATATCTCTAACCTAAACAACTCTATCAATCAATTGGACTTAACAGACATTTACAGAATATTCCATCCCAAATTGCCTAAGTTTACGTTCTTCTCAGAAGCACATGGATTCTTCTCTAAAACAGATCATATCTTACTCCACAAAGGTAATCTTTGCAAATACAAAAGATTGATATAATCCTATGAATCCTGTCACACTGCAACAGTATGATATTAGCAATTAAAAGCAAGAAAAACAACAAAGTACATAAATACTTGAGATTGAAATAAATACCCTCTAAAATGAAGAATGGATGAAAGAGGAAATGAGAACAGAAATCAAGAAATTCTTGGAAATGAATGACAATGATGACACAACATATTGAAATTTATGGGACAGTATGAATGCATTCTTAAGAGGTAAATATATAGCAATGAGAGCCTTCATCAAAAATCAGGAGAGGGACCAAATAAGTAAACCTGTGGTCCAACTCAAATCCCTACAAAAAGAGGAACAATCCAATCCCAAATAAACAGAAGGCAAGAAATAACCAAAATCAGAGCTGAAATCAATGAAATTGTGAAAAGAAATATAGAGAATCAATATAATAAAGAGTTGGTGATTTGAAAAAATAAGTAAGATTAACAGAGTTCTAGCCAACCTCACCAAAAGGAAGAATAACAACAAAGTCAAAGATGAAAATGGAGACATCACCATTGACTTAACCAAAATCCAGAGGATTATCACAACTTATTTTGAAAAATTATACTCTTCTAAGTTTGCTAATCTGAAAGACATGGATGAATACCTAACCACATATGACATTCTCAAATTAGCAAAGGAGGACATTGAAAATTGAAACAAATCAATCTCAGGTAGCAAAACTGAAACAAAAGCAAAGGCATCCAAAAAAGTAAAGCCCAGTACCTAATGGATTCTTAGCACAGTTCTACCAAACCTTTACAGAAGAATTAACTTAACACTTCTCCTACGTAAGTTATTCCATGAAACTGAAAGGGATGGAGCCCTCCTAAAACTTTTTAGGAGGCAAATGTAAGCCTGATACCAAAACTGAGATGTAGCAGAGCTCTCAGAATTGAAAAATACTGTCAACCAATTCAATGTTCATTGGAAGATACTAATACCAGACAGAGTAAACTCAACAGAAAATAGAAACTCAGCTTTCGAAGAATGTACATCAAATAATGAAGACAGGATGAGAAATGTCGAGTTCAAGGAGGGCAGACGAGACACTTATTATACATGATCAGAATATCCAAGTAGTATTTGGCAAGATGAGAAGAAATAATGTAGGAATCATTGGGATTGAAGAAAACATTGAACAACAAACAAGGGGCATTAAGTGAAATTGCAAGTGAAATTGCAGCCCAGGAGAATTTTCTTCATATCAGAATTGACCCAGAACACCAAATCTAAGATACATATAGGACACCAAACAGACCTAACCAAATGGGAAATTCACCAAAACACATCATTTATAAAATGAATAACAGAGAAATCAATGAAACAATCCTAAAAGCAGCAAGAGAAAAACAAATCACATTCAGAGGCAGACCAATTAGGATTACTATGGATTTCTCAGATGAGACAATAAGGCCAGGAGAGTTGGAACAATATTTTTCAAACCTTGAAAGAAAACAATTTTTAGCCAAAGATAATATACCCTGTAAAACTCAGCTTTAAATGTGATGGGTAAATTAAATACTTCAATGATAAATTCAAGCTAGCAAGATACATAAACACAAGCCATGCATTACAAAATATTCTCAAGGACATATTTCATTTAGAAGAACATGCACATAATAACCTAAACCCTTAAATAAGAGATTGTCTATAACCACAATACACACCAAAAGATATCCAAGATGGCACAAAACACAGCAAGAGTCACAAAGTCTGAGACTCAGATTCCCATCTCTGTTCTAACTCTGAATGTGAATGGTCTCAATGCCCCAATTAAAAGACACAGATCGACTTACTGGATCAAAAACCAAAATCCAACAAT
>PVKS010031742.1:0-23176 GCA_004027875.1 Aplodontia rufa
CCTTTTCTTCCCTTTGCAGAGGCAGGAGGGTGTTCGTTCCCGTTATTTAGAGGGGGATCAAGATGGTTGTTGATCATGCCCTCCTGGTTTTGGAGGGGTGGGTAGAAACCGGCAGCCGGTGTGAGGTGACACCCCTTTCCTGCACTTCTACTACATCCTCTTTTCACTCAGCCCGGGGGCATGCCTTCCAGGGCTGAGATTGGGTCGGGAAGGGGAGAGAGAGAGAAAAGGTCTGTAGGGAAGCGTTGCTCCTCCAATCCCGGGGTGCCGCTTGAAGGGGCCCTGTTCCCAGGGGAGTTGTCCACCTGGACCTCCCAGCATCGCTTTGCCCGTCTCTCCCTGTTGGCGCAGCCCGACAGGGGGTGCTTTGGGGGGGGATATACTTCCCTGGCGGATCTTGTGTGCCGTTCTTTCCCGTCGCGGAGGCAGGAGTTTGCTCTTTCCCGTTACAAAGTGGGGGATAACCGTGGTGGTTGATCCTGCCCTCTTTGGCTTGGAGGGGTGAGGAGAATCCGGCAACCAGTGGGCTGTGACGACCCTTTAACACACTTATTCTCTGTCCACTTTTCCAATCCACTAAGGGCACAGCCTCCGGGGCTGGGACAGAATCGGGAACGGGAGAGAAAGATGAAAGTTCGGTGGGGAAATGTTGTTCCGCCAAGCCCAGGGTGCCGCTTCATGGCGCCCTGTTCCTAGGGGGCATGTCTAACGTGACCTCCGAGAGTCACTTGGCCCCTCTCTTCTTGCTGTCCGCCGCCCGGGGTGGGGCGGGTTGGGCTGGGAATTCGGTCCCTGGCGAATTTCCCATGCCTTTCCTTTCCGTTGTTGTGAGAGGAGGCTGCTGGTTCCTGTTACTCAGTGGGGGGTCGCAGTGGTGTTTGGTAATGCACTCCTCGGCTTGGAGGGGCGGGAAGAAGCCAACACTCGGTGGTCGGTGATGACCCTTTCGTGCACTTTTTCTCCATCCTCTTTTCCACTCCACCCGGGGTAGAGCCACCAGGGCTGGGAAGGGGTCGGGAAGGTGAGAGAGAGAGTAAAGATCTGTGGGGAAGAGTTGCTCCGCCAAGCCCAGGGTGCCACTCCGTGGCGCCGTTTTCCTAAGGGGCGTGTCTAACGTGACCTCCGAGAGTCACTTGGCCCCTCTCTTCCTGCTGTCTGCCACCCGACAAGGGCCGGGTGGGGGGGAGGTCAGTCTCTGGCGGGTCTCGCCTCCTTTCCTTCCCATTGCAGGGGCAGGAGAGTGCTCGTTACCATTACGAAGGAGCTTTCACCGTTTTGGTTAATCCTGCCCTTGTTGGCTTGGATGCATGTTGAGATGCTGGCACCATGTGGGGAGTGACAAGACTTTCCGTGCACTTCTACTCCATCCTCTTTTCACTCAGCCTCGGGGCACAAGCTCCGGGCCTGGGACGGTGTTAAGAAGGGGAGAGAGAGAGGAATGTTAGGTTGGGAAGGATTGCTCCATCAAGGCCAGGGAGCCACTCCGTGGTGCCCTGTTACCAGGGGGTGTGTCAAACGAGACCTCCCAGATTCACTTGGCCCCTTTCTTCTTGCTGGGAGGCGCCCTTCGGTTGGCGGGGTGTGAGGATAGTTCGGTCCCTGGCGGGTATCGCATGCTTTTCCTTCCCATCGCGTGGGCAGGTTGGTGCTCGTTCCCGTTATGAAGGTGGGGTCACCGTGGTGATTGATCCTGCCCACATTGGTTTGAAGGGGTGTGAATAAGTCGACACCCGGTTGGGGGTGACGACCCTTTCCCGCACTTGTACTCCATCCTCTTTTCCACTCCACACGTGGGCACAGCCTCCAGGGCTGGGTGGTGTCCTGAAGGGAAGAGAGAGAGGAAAGTTTAGTGGGGAAGTGTTGCTCCGCCAAGCCTGGGGTGCCGCTCCCTGGCACCCTGTTCCCAGGGGTCTTGTCCAACTTCAACTCCGAGAGTCACTTGGCCCCTGTTTTCCTGCTGGGCTCCGCCCGGCGGGTTGCCAGGATTGGGGGGTGGGCGTTCCCTGGGGGGTCTTGCAACCCTTTCCTTCCCGTCTTGGTGGCAGGATGTTGCTCGTTCTAGTTGTGAAGATATTGTCACCATGGTAATTGATCTTGCCCTTATTGGTTTGGAGGGGTGTGAAGAAACTGGCACCCGTTAGGGGGTGACAACTTATTCCCGCACTTCTACTCCATCCTGTTTTCACTCAGCCCTGGAGAACAGCCTCCGGGGATGGGAAGTGAAAAGAGAGAGGAGAGATCAGTGGGGAAGGGTTGCTCCACCAAGCCCTGGATGCGCTCAGCGGTGCCCTGTTCCCAAGTGGCATGTCCACCAGGACCTCCGAGCCTCTCTTTTCCCCTCTCTTCCTGAAGGCCGCTGACAGGCAGGGGATTGGGTGGGGATGGAAGTAGGTCCCTGGTGGGTCTCGCGTGGTTTTCCTTCCCAACACGGGGGGAGGAGGGTGCTCATTCCCATTACAAAGAGGGGCTTCGCTGTGTTGGTTGCTCCTGCCCTCTTCGGCTTTGAGGGGTAGGGTGAAGCCGGCACCCTGTGGGTCGTGATGACACTTTCTAGCACTTCTTCTCCATCCTCTTTTCCACTCCGCCCGGGGGCACAGTCTCAGAGGTTGGGACAGGGTCGGGAATGGGAGAGAGAGAGGAAAGGTCGATGGGGAAGTGTTGCTTCGCCAATCTCGGGGGGCTGCTCTGCGGCGCATTGTTCCGAGGGGGCTTGTGCACCTGGACCTCCGAACGTCGCTTGACCCCTCTCTTCCTGCTGAACGCCCCCCCGGCTGGGGACGGGTTGATGAGGTAGGTGGTACCTAGCGGGTATCTCACGCCTTTTCTTCCCTTTGCGGAGGCAGGAGGGTGTTCGTTCCCCTTATTTAGAGGGGGATCACCATGGTTGTTGATCATGCCCTCCTGCTTTTGGAGGGGTGGGTAGAAGCCGGCAGCCAGTGTGAGGTGACGCCCCTTTCCTGCACTTCTACTCCATCCTCTTTTCACTCAGCCCGGGGGCATGCCTTCCAGGGCTGAGACTGGGTCAGGAAGGGGAGAGAGAGAGATAAGGTCTGTAGGGAAACGTTGCTCTGCCAAGCCCGTGGTGCCGCTTGAAGGGGCCCTGTTCCCGGGGGACATGTCCACCGGGACCTCCCAGCATCGCTTTACCCGTCACTTCCTGTTGGTGCCACCAGACAGAGGGCATTTTTGGGGGGGGATAGGTCCCTGGCGGATCTCGTGTGCCTTTCTTTGCCGTCGCGGAGTCAGGAGTGTGCTCATTCCTGTTAAAAAGTGGGGGATCGCCGTGGTGGTTGATCCTGCCCTCTTTGGCTTGGAGGTGTGAGGAGAATCCGGCAGCCAGTGGGCGGTGACGACTCTTTAATGCACTTGTTCTGCATCCTCTTTTCCAATCCACTAAGGGCACAGCTTCCGGGGCTGGGACGGGGTCGGGAACGGGAGAGAAAGATGAAAATTCGGTGGGGAAGTGTTGCTCCACCAAGCCCGTGGTGCCGCTCCATGGCGCCCTGTTCCTAGGGGGCATATCTAACGTGACTTCTGAGAATCATTTGGCCCCTCTCTTCCTGCTGTCCACCGCCTGGGGTGGGGCCGGATGGGCTGGGAGTTCTGTCCCTGGCGAATCTCCCACGCCTTTCCTTTCCGTTGTTGTGAGAGGAGGCTGCTGGTTCCTGTTACGAAGTTTGGGGTCGCAGTGGTGTTTGATCCTGCACTCCTCGGCTTGGAGGGGCGGGGAGAAGCCAGCACTCGGTGGTCGGTGATGACCCTTTCCCGCACTTTTTCTCCATCCTCTTTTCCACTCCACCCGGGGTACAGAAACCAGGGCTGGGACGGGGTCGGGAAGGTGAGAGAGAGAGTTAAGGTCTGTGGGGAAGAGTTGCTCCGCCAAGACCGGGGTGCGACTCCGTGGCTCCCTTTTCCTAAGGAGCATGTCTAACCTGACCTCCGAGAGTCACTTGGCCCCTCTCTTCCTGCTGTCCTGCTGCCCAGCAAGGGCTGGGTGGGGGGAGGTCTGTCTCTGCCGGTCTCGCCTCCTTTCCTTCCCATCGCGGGGGCAGGAGAGTGCTCGTTACCTTTACAAAGGGGCTTTCGCCATGGTGGTTTTTCCTGCCCTTGTTGGTTTGGATGCATGGGGAGATGCTGGCACCAGGTGGGGAGTGACGAGACTTTCCGTGCACTTCTACTCCATCCTCTTTTCACTCAGCCTTGGGGCACAAGCTCCGGGCCTGGGACGGTGTTAGGAAGGGGAGAGAGAGAGGAAAGTTAGGTTGGGAAGGATTGCCCCATCAAGGACGGGGAGCCACTCCCTGGCGCCCTTTTACCAGGGGACGTGTCAAAAGAGACCTCCCAGATTCACTTGGCCCCTTTCTTCTTGCTGGGAGCCGCCCTTCGGTTGGCGGGGTGTGGGGATAGTTCGGTCCCTGGCGGGTATTGCATGCTTTTCCTTCCCATCGCGTGGGCAGGTTGGTGCTCGTTCCCGTTATGAAGGTGGGGTCACCGTGGTGATTGATCCTGCCCGCATTGGATTGGAGGGGTGTGAAGAAGTCGGCACCCGGTTGGGGGTGACGACCCTTTCCCGCACTTCTACTCCATTCTCTTTTCACTCAACCCGGGGGCACAGCCTCCGGGAATGGGAAGGGTCCGGAATGGGAGAGAGAGGAAAGGTCGGTGGGGATAGGATGCTCCGCCAAACTCGGGGGGCCGCTCCACAGCACCTTTTTCCCAGGCGGCGTTTCCACTGGGACCTCCGATAGTCACTTGGCCCCTCTCTTCCTGCTAAGCGCCACCCGGTGGGGCGCGGTGTGGGTGGGGAGGTCGGTCCGTGGCGGGTCTCACGTGCTTTTCCTTCCTGTCGCGAGGAGAGGAGGGTGCTCATCCCGTTAAAAAGTTGGGGGTCGCCATGGTGGTTGATCCTGCCCTCGTTGGTTTGGAGGGGTGGGGTGACCCCGGCACCCTGTGGGTGATGATGACAATTTCTCGCACTTCTTCTCCATCCTCTTTTCCACTCCGCCCCGGGTGCACAGTCTCAGAGCCTGGGACGGGGTCGGAAATGGGAGAGAGAGAGGAAAGGTGGGTGAGGAGGAAGGGTTGCTTCGCCAAGCTCGGGGGACCGATTTGCGGCGCCTTGTTCCCAGAGGACTTGTGCACCTGGACCTCCAAACGCTTGACCCCTCTCTTCCGGCTGAACGCCCCCCCGCCCGTGGACGGGTTGATGGGGGAGGTCGGTACCTAGCGGGTCTCTCACGCCTTTTCTTCCCTTTACAGCTGCAGGAGGGTGTTCTTTCCCCTTAGGAAGAGGGGCATCGCCATGGTTGTTGATCCTGCCCTCCTGGTCTTGGAGGGGTGGATAGAAGCCGGCAGCCGGTGGGAGGTGATGACCCTTTCCTGCACTTCTACTCCATCCTCTTTTCACTCCGTCCAGGGGCATGGCTTCCAGGGATGAGACGGGGTCGGGAAGGGAAGAGAGAGAGAAAAGGTGTGTGGGGAAGCGTTGTTCCGCCAAGCCCGGGGTGCCGCTTGAAGGGGCCGTGTTCCCAGGGGACGTGTCCACTGGGAGCTCCCAGCATCGCTTTACCCGTCTCTTCCTGTTGGCGCTGCCTGACAGGGGGCATTTTGGGGGGGAGAGATTGGTCCCTAGCGGGTCTCGTGTGCCTTTCTTTCCCGTTGCGGAGGCAGGAGTGTGTTCTTTCCCGTTACAGAGTGGGGGTTCACCGTGGTGGTTGATCCTGCTCACTTTGGCTTGGAGGGGCGAGGAGAATCCGGCAGCTGGTGGGCAGTGACGACCCTTTAAGGCACTTGTTCTCCATCCTCTTTTCCAATCCACTAAGGGCACAGCCTCCGAGGCTGGGACGGGGTCAGAAAGAGGAGAGAAAAAGGAAAGTTCGGTGGGGAAGTTTTGGTCCGCCAAACCAGGGATGCCGCTCCTTGGCGCCCTGTTCCTAGGGGGCGTATCCAACGTGACCTCCGAGATTCACTTGGCCCCTCTCTTTCTGCTGTCCACCGCACGGCGTGGGGCGGGTTGGGCATGGAGGTTGGTCCCTGGCGAGTCTCCCACGCCTTTCCTTTTCTTCGCGGTGGGAGGAGACTGCTGGTTCCTGTTACGAAGTGGGTGGTCGCCGTGGTGTTTGATCCTGCACTCCTCGGCTTGGAAGGGTGGGGAGAAGCCGGCACCTGGTGGGCGGTGATGTCCCTTTCCCGCACTTCTTCTCCATCCTCTTTTCCACTTCACCCGGAGTACAGCCTCCAGGGCTGGGACGGGGTCGTGAAGGTGAGAGAGAGAGTAAAGTTCTGTGGGGAAGGGTTGCTCTGTCAAACCCGGGATGCACTCATAGGAGCCCTGTCCCCAGGGTTTGTGTCCAACGTGACCTCTGAGAGTCACTTGGCCCCCCTCTTCCTGCTGGGCGCCGCCCAGCGGGGGATTGGCTGGGGAATAAGATCAGTCCCTGGCCGGTCTCCCGGGCCTTTCCATCGCCGGGGCAGAAGGTGGTGGTTGCTATTACGAAGCTGGGGGTCGATATGTTGTTTGATCCTCCCCTCCTCGGCTTGGAGGGGTACGGAGAAGCCGACACCCTGTAGGTGGTGACGACCCTTTCCCGCACTTCTTCTCCATCCACTTTTCACTCCACCCAGGGTACATCCTCCAGAGCTGGGACGGGGTCGGGAAGGTGAGAGAGAGAGTAAAGGTCTGTGGGAAAGGGTTGCTCCGCCAAGCCTGGGATGCGCTCAGAGGTGCCCTGTTCCTAGGGTTCCTGTCCAAAGTGACCTCTGAGAGTCCCTTGGCCCCTCTCTTCCTGCTGGGAGCCGCCCAGCGAAGGACCGGCTGGGGGATGAGGTCAGTCTCCGACCGGTCTTCCGGGCCTTCCCGTCGTTGGGGCAGAAGGGTGCTGGTTCCTGTTATGAAGCTGTGGTTCGCAATGGTGTTTGATCCTCCCCTCCTCGTCTTGGACGGGCATGGAGAAGCCGGCACCCTGTGGGTGGTGACGACCCTTTCCCGCACTTCTTCTCCATCCTCTTTTCCACTCTGCCTGTAGGCACAGCCTCCAGGGCTGGGTGGTGTCCTGCTGGGAAGAGATAAAGGAAGGTTGGTGGGGAAGTATGGCTCCGCCAAGCCCGGAATGCCACTACCTGGCACCCTGTTCCCAGGGGGCTTGTCCAACTTCACCTCCTAGATTCACTTGGCCCCTCTCTTCCTGCTGGGCGCCGCCCAGCGGGTTGCCGGGTTTGGGTGTGTGGTCGGTCCCTGGCATGTCTTGCACGCCTTTCCTTCCCGTCTCGGTGGCAGGATGGTGCTCGTTCCAATTTTGAAGGGGGTGTCACCATGGTGATTGATCCTGCCCTCATTGGATTGGAGGGGTGTGAAGAAACTGGCACGCAGTGGGGGGTGACAAATTACTCCCGCACTTCTACTCCATCCTCTTTTCACTCAGTCCTGGGGCACAGCCTCCGGGGCTGGGAAGGGGACAGAGAGAGGAAAGGTCGGTGGGGAAGTGTTGGTCCACCAAGCCTGGATGAGCTCAGCGGTGCCCTGTTCCCATGGGTCATGTTCACCAGGACCTCCGAGCCTCGCTTTTCCCCTGTCTCCTTGCTGGCCGAAGACCGGCAGGGGATTGGGTGGGGATGGAAGTCGGGCCATGGCAGGTCTCGCGTGACTTTCCTTCCCAAGGCGAGGGGAGGAGGGTGCTCATTCCCGTTACAAAGTGGGGGGTCGCCGTGTTGGTTGCTCCTGCCCTCTTCGGCTTCAAGGGGCGGGGTGAAGCCTGCACCCTATGGTTGGTGACAACCCTTTCTCAAACTTCTTCTATATCCTCTTTTCCACTCCGTCCGGGGGCTTAGTCTCAGAGGCTGGGACGGGATCGGGAATGGGAGAGAGATGATAGGTTGTTGGGGAAGGGTTGCTTCTCCAAGCTCGGGGGGCCGCTCTGTGGCGCCTTGTTCCCACGGGGCTTGTGCACCTGGACCTCCGAACTTCGCTTGACCCCTCTCTTTCTGCTGAACGCCCCCCCGACCGGGAACTGGTTGATGGGGTAGGACGGTACCTAGCGGGTCTCTCACGCCTTTTCTTCCCATCACGGGGACAGGAGGGTGTACGTTCCCCTTATGAAGAGGGGGATCCCCATGGTTGTTGATCCTGCCCTCCTGATCTTGGAGGGGTGGGTAGAAGCCGGCAGCCGGTGGTAGGTGATGACGCTTTCCTGCACTTCTACTCCAACCTCTTTTCACTCCGCCCGGAGGCATGGCTTCCAGGGCTGAGACGGGGTCGGGAAGGGGAGACAGAGAGAAAAGGTCTGTGGAGAAGCGTTGCTCCACCAAGCCCGAGGTGCCGCTTGAAGGGGCCCTGTTCCCAGGGGACGTGTTCACCGGGACCTCCCAGCATCGCTTTGCCCGTCTATTCCTGTTGGCACCGCCAGACAGGGGGCGGTTTGGGGGGGGAGATAGGTCCCTGGAGGGTCTCGTGTGCCTTTCTTTCCCGTCGCGGAGGCAGGAGTGTGCTCTTTCCCATTACAAAGTGGAGTGCCTCCATGGTGGTTGATCCTGCCCTATTTGGCTGGGAGGGGCGAGGAGGATCCGGCAGCCGGTGGTCGGTGTCGACCCTTTCCCACACTTGTTCTCCATCCTCTTTTCCAATTCACCCTGGGGCACAGCCTCCGGGGCTGGGACAGGGTCGGGAAGGAGAGAGAGAGAGGAAAGGTTGTGTGGAAGATTTGCTCCGCCAAGTCCGGGGTGCCACTCTGTGGCACCCGGTTCCCAGGGGGGAGTCCACAGGGACCTCCGAGAGTCACATGGCCCCTCTCTTCCTGCTATCTGCCCCCTGGCACGGGTCGGGGTGTGGGGGAGGTCGGTCTCTGGTCGGACTCGCACCCTTTCCTTCCCTCGAGGGGGCAGGAGGATGCTCTTTCGCTTTATGAAGGGGGGTTCGCCATGGTGATTGATCCTGCCATTGTTGGCTTGGACGCGCAGGGAGATGCCAGCACCTGGTGTGCGGTGACGACACTTTCCCTGCACTTCTACTCCATCCTCTTTCACATAGCCCTGGGCACAGCCTCCGAGGCTGGGACGGGGTTGGTAAGGGGAGAGAGAGAGGAAAGTTTGGTGAGGAATGATTGCTCCACCAAGGCCGGGGAGCCGCTCAGTGGCACCCTGTTGCCAGGGTGCGTGTCCAACGTGAACTCCCAGAGTCACTAGTCCCCTCTATTCCTGCTGGATGCCCCACGACAGGTTCCCGGGTTTGGGGGGGTGGTCGGTCCCTGGCGGGTCTTGCAAGCCTTTCCTTTCCATCGCGGTGGCAGGATGGTGCTCATTTGAGTTATGAAGAGGGTGTCACCATGGTGATTGATCCTGCCCTGGATGGTTTGGAGGGGTGTGAAGAAACCGGCACCCGGTGGGGGGTGACGACTTATTCCCGCACTTCTACTCCATCCACTTTTCACTCAGCCGTGGGCAGAGCCTCCGGGGCTGGGAAGGGGAGAGAGAGAGGAAAGGTCGGTGGGGAAGGATGGCTCCACCAAGTCCGGGGAGCCGCTCAGTGGTGCCCTGTTGCCAGGGGGCGTGTCAACATGAACTCTGAGAGTCACTTGGCCCCTTTCTTCCTTCTGGGAGCGGCCCGTCGGTTGGCAGGGTGGGGGGAGAGGTCGGTCCCTGGCGGGTATCGCAAGCTTTTCCTTCCCATTGCGAGGGCAGGTGGGCGCTCGTTCCTGTTATGAAGGTGGGTTCACCATGGTGATTGATCCTGCCCTCTTTCGTTTGGAGGAGTGTGAAGAAGCCAGCACCTGGTTGGGGGTGACGACCCTTTTCCGCAGTTCTACTCCTCCATCCTCATTTCACTCAGACTGGGGGCACAGCATCCAGGACTGGGAAGGGTCGGGAACAGGAGAGATAGGAAAGATTGGTGGGAAAGGGTTGCTCCGCCAAACCCTGGGGTCCGCTCCACAGCGCCTTTTTCCCGGGGGGGGCGTGTCCACCGGGACCTTGGAGATTAACTTGGCCCTTCTATTCCTGCTGGCCTCCCCCCGGGGGGGACGGTGGCGCATCTCGCATGCTTTTACTTCCCGTCGCAGAGGGAGGAGGGTGCTCATCCCGTTACAAAGTGGGGTGTCAACGTGGTGGTTCATCCTGCCCTCGTTGGCTTGGAGGTGCGGGGAGAAGCCGGCACCCTATGGGCAGTGATGACACTTTCCTGTAGTTCTTCTCCATCCTCTTTTCCAATTGGCCTGGGGGAACTGCCTCCAGGGCTCCGAGGATTAGGGATGAGGAGAGAGAGAGGAAAGGTCGGTGGGGAGTGTTGCTCTGCCAGTCTGGGGTGCAGTTCCCTGGCACCCTGTTGAAAGGGGCCTGTCCAACTTGATCTCGGAGATTCACTTGGCCCCTCTCTTCCTGCTGGGCACAACCAGGCGGGGGGCCGGGTGAGGGGGGAGTTCGGTCCCTGGTGTGTCTCGCACACCTTTCCTTCCCATCATGTTGGCAGGAGGGTGCTCGTTCCAGTTACGAAGGTGGGTCAACATGGTGATTGATTCTGTCCTTGTTGGTTTGGAGGGGTGTGAAGAAACCGGCACCCTGTGGGGGGTGATGACCCTTTCCCACACTTCTACTCCATCCTATTTTCAATCAGCATGGAGGCACAGCCTCCGGCGCTGGGAAGGGTCGGGAAAGAGAGAGAGAGGAAAGGTCGGTGGGGAAGGTTTGCTCCGCCAAGTCCTGGATGCGCTCAAAAGCACCCTGTCCCCAGGTTGCCTGTCCACCGGGATCTCCCAGCATCACTTTGCCCCTCTCTTCCTGTTGGCTCCGCCCAACGGGGCGGTTTGGGGGGGATAATGGTCCCTGACGGGTCTCCCGTGCTTTTCCCGTCACGGAGGCAGGAGTGTGCTCTTTCCCATTACAAAGTGGGGGGTCGCCTTGGTGGTTGATCCTGCCCACTTTGGCTTGGAGGGGCGAAGAGGATCCGGGAGCCGGTGGGCGGTGACGACACTTTCCCGCACTTCTTCTCCATCCTCATTTCCAATACACCCTGGGGCAAAGCCTCAGGGGCTGGGACGGGATCGGGAAGGGGAGAGAGAGAGGATAGGTTGGTGGGGAAGGGTTGCTCTGCCAAGCTGGTGTGCCGCTACGTGGCGCCCGGTTCCCAGGGGGGGTGTCCATCAGGACCTCCGAGAGTCATTTGACCCCTCTCTTCCTGCTATCCGCCGCCTGGCATGGGTCGGGGTGGGTGTGAGGCCGGTCTCTGTTGGTTCTCACATCCTTTCCTTCCCATCGCGAGGGCAGGAGAGTGCTCGTTCCCTTGACAAGGGGGGGGTGGCCATGGTGGTTGGATCTGCCCTTGTTGGCTTGGATGCTCAGGGAGACGCTGGCACCTGGTGGGGGTTGATGACACTTTCCGTGCACTTCTACTCCATCCTATTTTCACTCAGCTCTGGGGCACAGCCTCTGGGCTGGGGCGAGGACGGGAAAGGGAGAGAGAGAGGAAAGGTCGTTGAGGAAGTGTTGCTCCACCAAGGCCGGGGTGCTGCTCCCTGGCACCCTATTCTCAGGGGGCGTGTTCAACTTGACCTCTAATAGTTCCCAGGGGGCGTGTCCACAGGAACCTCTGAGAATCAATTGGCCCCACTCTTCCTGCTGGCTACCCCCCGGCGGGGGCGGTGTGAGGCGGAGGTAGGTCCCTGGCAGGTCTCGCGTGACTTTCTTTCCCGTCGCGGGGGGAGGAGGGTGCTCATTCCCTTTACAAAGTGGGGGGTCGCCGTTGTTTTTGATCCTGCTCTCCTAGGCTTGGAGGTTCAGGGATAAGGAACCACCCTGTGGGCGGTGACGACACTTTTCCGCACTTCTATTACATCCTTTTTTTCCACTCCACCTGGGGGCACAGCCTCCAAGGCTGGGAGGAGTCGGGAAGGGAAGCGAAAGAGGAAAGTTAGGTGGGAAAGCATTGTTCCACTAAGCACTGGCGTGCCACTCCATGGCGCCATGTTCCTAGGGGGCGTGTCTAACGTGACCTGCGGAAGTTACTTGGTCACTCTTCTCCTGCTCTCCTAGGGGGTGGCTTGCCTGGGAGGTTGGTCCCTGGCGGGTCTCCCATGCCTTTACTGTACGTCGCAGGGAGAGGAGGCTGCTTGTTCCTGTTACGAAGTGTGCGGTCACAGTGGATGTTGATCCTTCACTCCTCTTCATGGAGGGGCAGGGAAAGCACGCACCCTGTGGGCAGTGATGAACCTTTCCCACCCTTCTTCTCCATCGTCTGTTCCAATTCACCCTGGGGCATAGCCTCCGGGGCTGGGACGGGTTTGGGAAGGGTAGTGAGAGGAAAGGTTAGAGGGGAATTGTTGCTCCACCAAGGCCGTGGTGCCGCTCCCTAGCACCCTTTTCTCAGGGGGTGTGTTCAACTTGACCTCTAAGAGTTACTTGGCCCCACTCTTCCTGTTGGGCGACGCCGGCCCGGGGCTGGATGAGGTTCAGGTCGGTCCCTAGCGGGTCTCTCACACCTTTCCTTCCCGTCACGAGACCAGGAGAGTGCTCGTTCCTGATATGAAGGGGGTTCAACGTGGTGGTTTAACCTGCCCTCTTTCGTTTGGAGGGGTGTGAAGAAGCTGACACCCAGTTGGGGGTGGCAACCCTTTCCCGCACTTCTACTACATCCTCATTTCACTCCGCCCGGGGGCACAGCCTCCAGGGCTGGGACGCAGTCGGGAAGGTGAGAGAGAGAGTAAATGTTGGTGGGGAAGGGCTTCTCCGCCAAGCCCGCATGCACTCAGAAGCGCCCTGTTCCCAGGGGGCGTGTCCAATGGAACCTCCTAGCATTGCTTTGCTCCTCTCTTCCTGGTGGCGCCGCCCGGCGGGGTGCGGTGTGTGGGGTAAGTTCGGTCCCAGGCAGGTCTTCCTCGGCTTGGAGGGGTGGGGAGAAGCCGGCACCCTGTGGGCAATGATGACACTTTCCTGCACTTCTTCTCCATCCTCTTTTACACTCCACTCAGGGGCACAGCCGTCAGGGCTCAGAAGAGTCGGGAAGGGGAGAGAGAGAGGAAAGGTCGGTGGAGAAATGTTTCTCCACCAAGCCCGGGGTGCCATTCCCTGGCACCCTGTTCCCAGGGGGCTTGTCCAACTTGACCTCCGAAAGTCACTTGGTCCATCTCTTCCTGCTGGGCGCCGCCCAGAGGGGCACCGGATGAGGGGAGAGTTTGGTCCCTGGCGGGTCTCGCACGCCTTTCCTTCCCGTCGCGGTGGCAGGAGGGTGCTTGTTCCAGTTATGAAGGGGGCTCACCATGGTGATTGATCCTGCCCTCCTTGGTTTGGAGGGCTTTGAAGAAACCAGCACCCAGTGGGCGGTGATGACCCTTTCCCACTCTTCTACTCCATCCTCTTTTCACTCCGCCCAGGGGAACAGCCACCGGGGCTGGGAAGAGTCGGTAAGGGGATAGAGAGAAGAAAGGTCGGTGGGAAAGGGTTGCTCTGCCAAGCCCGGGGGGCCACTCCATGGCACCTTTTACCCAGGGGGCGTGTCCACCGGGACCTCCCAGCATTGCTTTGCCCCTCTCTTCCTGTTGGCGCCGCGCGACAGGGGGTGGTTTGGGGGGGAGATTGGTCCCAGGCGGTTATCGCGTGCTTTCCTTCCCATCAGAGGGCAGGAGGGTGCTCATTCCCGTTACAAAGGGAGTGTCCCTGGGTTATTTCATCCTGCCATCCTCGGCTTGGAGGGGCGGGGAGAAGCCAGCACCCTGTGGGCAGTGATGACCCTTTCCTGCACTTCTTCTCCATCCTCTTTAACATTCTGCCCGGGTGCACAGCCTCGGGGGCTGTGACGGGGTCGGGAATGGGAGAGAGAGGAAAGGTCGGTAGGAAGGGTTGCTCCGCCAAACCCGGGAGGCCGCTCCACAGCGCCTTTTTCCCAGGGGCGTGTCCACGGACACATGCGAGATTCATTCAGCTCCTCTCTCCCTGCTGGCGGCCACCCAGCAGGGGGCGGTGTTTGTGGGGAGGTAGGTGCGTGGCGGGTCTCGCGTGCTTTTCCTTCCCGTCGAGGTGGGAGGAGGGTGCTCATCCCGTTAAAAAGTGGTGGGTCGCCGTGGTGGTTGATCTTGCCCTCCTTGGCTTGGAGGGGAGGGGAGAAGTCGGCACCCTGTGGGCGGTGACGACCCTTTCCAACACTTCTTCTCCATCCTGCTTTGCACTCCGTCCGTGGGCACAGCCTCCAGGGGTGGGAGGTGTCTGGAAGGGGAGAGAGAGAGGAAAGGTCGGTGGGGAAGTGTTGCTCTGCCAAGCACAGGGTGCCGTTCCCTGGCACCCTGTTCCCAGTGGGTGTGTCCAACGTTACCTCTGAGAGTCACTTGGCCCCTCTATTCCTGCTGGGCGCCGCTGGTGGTGGGCAGGATGGGGTGGGATATCGTTCCCTAGCGTGTCTCACATGCATTTCCTTCCAGTCGCGGGTCCAGGCGGGTGCTCGTTCCCGTTAAGAAGGGGGTTCACCTTGGTGATTGATCCTGCCCTCCTTGATTTGGAGGGTTTTGAAGAAGCCCGCACCTGTTTGGGTGTGATGACCCTTTCCCGCACTTCTACTCCATCCTCTTTTCACTCAGCCCGGGGGCACAAGCTCCAGGGCTCGGAAGGGTCTGGAAAGGGAGAGAGAGAGAGGAAAGGTCGGCGGGGAAGGGTCACTCCGCCAAGTCCTGGATGTGCTCAGAGGCGCCCTGTCCCCAGGGAGCGTGTCCACCGGGACCTCCCAGCATCGATTTGCGCCTCTCTTCCTGTTGGCGCCAACCGACGGGAGTGATTTGGGGTTTGAGACGGGTCCCTGGCGGGTCTAGCGTGCCTTTCTTTCCCGTCGAGGAAGCAGGTGTGTGCTATTTCCCGTTACAAAGTGGGGGGTCGCCGTGGTGGTTGATCCTGCCCTCTTTTGCTTGGAGGGGCGAGGAGAATCCGGCAGCTGGTTGGCTGTGATGAACCTTTTCTGCACTTGTTCTCCATCCTCTTTTCCAATCCAGCCTGGGTCACAGCCTCCGGGGCTGGGATGGTGTCGGGAAGCGGACAAAGAGAGGAAAGGTCGGTGGGAAAGAATTGCTCCACCAAGGCCGGATTGCCGCTACCTGGCACACTGTTCCCAAAGAGCGTATCCAACTTGACCTCTGAGAGTTACTTGGCCCCACTCTTCCTGTTGGGCGACGTCGACTGGGGGCTAGATGTGGGGGAGGTCGTTCCCTAGCGGTTCTCGCACGCATTTCCTTCCCGTCGCGGGTCCAGGAGTGTGCTCGTTCCCGTTATGAAGGGTGTTCACCGTGGTGATTGATCCTGCCCTCTTTCGTTTGGAGGGGTTTGAAGAAGCCAGCACCCGGTTGGGGGTGACGACCCTTTCCTGCACTTCTACTCCATCCTCATTTCACTCAGCCCCACTTCACAGCCTGCAGGACTGGGAAGAGTCGGTAACAGGAGAGAGAGAGGAAAGGTCAGAGGGGAGTGTTGATCCGCCAAACCCGGGTGGCCGCTCCACATCGCTTTTTCCCAGGGGTCGTGTCCACTGAGACCTCCGAGATCAGTTGGCCCCTCCCTTCCTCCTTGCTGCCACCTGGCGGGGGCTGTGTAGGTGGAGAGGTCGATCTGTGGTGTGTCTCGCGTGCTTTTCTTTCCCGTCGCGGAGGGTGGAGGGTGCTCAACCCATTAAAAAGTGGGGGGTCGCCGTGGTGGTTGTTCCTGCCCTTGTTGGTTTGGATGGGTGGGGAGAACCCGGTACCCTGTGGGCAATGATAACCCTTTCCTGCACTTCTTCTCCATCCTCTTTTCCACTCCTCTCGGGGTCACAGCCTGCAGGGCTCGTAGGAGTCGAGAAGTGGAGAGTGAGAGGAATGGTCGGTGGAAAAGTGTTGCTCCACCAAGCCCGAGTTGCTGCTCCGTGGCGCCCTGGTCCTAGGGGGCATGTGTAACATGACCTCGGAGAGTCACTTGGCCCCTCTCTTCCTACTGTCTGCCACCTGGCGTGGGGCGGGTTGGGCTGTTACTTCGGTACCTGATGAGTCTACCACACCTTTCCTTTCCGTCGCTGTGAGAGGAGGCTGCTCGTTCCTGTTATGAAGGGGGTTCGCAGTGGTGGTTGATCCTGTACTCCTCGGCTTGGAGGGGCTGGGAGAAGCCGGCAACCTGTGGGCGGTGAAGACCCTTTCCCGCACTTTTTCTCCATCCTCTTTAACATTCCGCCCGGGTGCACAGCCTCCGGGGCTGTGACGGGGTCGGGAATGGGAGAGAGAGAGGAAAGGTCAGTGGGAAAGGGTTGCTCCACCAAGCCAGGGATGCGCTCAGAGGCACCCTGTTCCCAGTGTTCATGTCCAACGTGACCTCTGAGAGTCACTTGTCCCCTTTCTTCCTGCTGGGCGCTGCCCAGCGGGGTCCGGCTGGGGGGTGTGGTCAGTCCCTGGTCGATCTCCTGGGCCTTCCCGTCGAGGAGGCAGAAGGGTGCTGGTTCCTGTTATGAAGCTGTGGGTCGCCATGGTGTTTAATCCTCGCTTCCTCGGCTTGGAGGGGCATGGAGAAGCCGGCAACCTGTGGGCGGTGAAGAGCCTTTCCCGCACTTCTTCTCCATTTTCTTTAACATTCCGCCAGGGTTCACAGCCTCTGGGGATGGGAAGAGGTCGGGAATGGGAGAGAGAGAGGAAAGTTCGGTGGTGAAGTGTTGCTCCTCCAAAACCGAGGGGGCGCTCCACAGCGCTTTTTTCCCAGGGGGCGTGTCCACCGGGACCTCCGAGAGACACTTGGCCCCTCTCTTCCTGCTGGCTGCCACCCGGCGGGGGGTGGTGTGGTTGGGGAGGTCAGTTCGTGGCGGGTCTTGAATGCTTTTCCTTCCCGTCACGGTGGGAGGTGGGTACTCATCCCATTAAAAAGGGGGGGTCGCCGTGGTGGTTGATCCTGCCCTCGTTGGCTTGGAGGGGCGGGGAGAAGCCGGCACCCTGTGGGCAATGATGACCCTTTCCTGCACTTTTTCTCCATCCTCTTTTCCACTCCGATCTGGGACACAGCCAGCAGGGATCGGAGGAGTCGGGAAGGGGAGAGAGAGAGGAAAGGTCCGAGGAGAAGTGTTGCTCCAACAAGCCCGGGGTGCCGTTCCCTGGCACTCTGTTCCCAGGGGGCTTGTCCAACTTGACCTCCGAAAGTCACTTGGTCTATCTCTTCCTGATGGGCGCAGCCCAGCGGGGCACCGGAGGAGGGGGGAGGTTGGTCCCTGGCGGGTCTCGCATGCCTTTCCTTCCCATCGTGGTGGCAGGAGGGTGCTTGTTCCAGTTATGAAGGGGGCTCACCATGGTGATTGAACCTGCCCTCGTTGGTTTGGAGGGCTTTGAAGAAACCGGCACCCGGTGGGCGATGATTACCCTTTCCCACACTTCTTCTTCATCCTCTTTTCCAGTCCACCCGGGGTACAGCCTCCAGGGCTGGGACGGTGTCGTGAAGGTGAGAGAGAGATTAAAGGTCTGTGGGGAAGGGTTGCTCTGCCAAGCCCGGTATGCGCTCAGAGGCGCCCTGTTCCCAGGGTTCGTGTCCAACGTGACCTCTGAGAGACACTTGGACCCTCTCTTCCTGCTGGGGGCTGCACAGTGGGGGGCTGAATGGGGGGTGAGGTCAGTCCCTTCCCGTTCTTCCAGGCCTTCCCGTTGCATGGGCAGAATGATGCTGGTTCCTGTTACAAAGTGGAGTGTCGCCGTGGTAGTTGATCCTGCCCTCCTTGGATTGGAGGGGCTTGGCGAAGCCAGAAGCCGGTGGGCGGTGACGACCATTTCTCGCACTTGTTCTCCATCCTCTTTTCCAATCCACCCTGGGGCACAGCCTGCGGGGCTGGGACGGGGTAGGGAATGGGAGAGAGAGAAGAAAGATCGGTGGGGAAGGGTTGCTACGCGAAGCCCGGGGGGCCTCAGCACAGCACCCTGTTCCCAGGAGGCGTGTCCACCAGGACCTCCGAGCCTCGCCTGGCCCCTCTCTTCATGCCCGCCGCCGACAGGCAGGGGATGGGGTGGGGTTCTAGGTCAGGCCCTGGCGGGTCTCTGGCGCTTTTCTTTCACGTTGCGTGGGGAGGCGGTTGCTCATCCCGTTAAAAAGTGGGGTGTCACCGTGGTAGTTTCTCCTGCCCTCCTCGACTTAGAGGGGCGGGGAGAATCCGGCACCCTGTGGTGGGTGATGACCCTTTCCCACACTTCTTCTCCATGCTGCTTTCCACTCCGTCTGTGGGCACAGCCTCCAAGGCTGGGAAGTATCAGGAAGGGGAGAGAGAGAGGAAAGGTTGGTGTGGAAGTGTTGCTCATCCAAGCAACCCTGCCACCCTGTTCCCATTGGGGGTGTCCAACGTGAACTCTGAGATTCACTTGGCCCCTCTCTTCCTGCTGGGCGCCACCAGCGGGGGGCCGAATGGGTGGGGAGGTCGGTCCCTAGCGGGTCTCACACGCCTTTCCTTCCAGTCGCGGTTCCAGGAGGATTCTCGTTCCAGCAAAGAAGGGGGTTCACCTTGATGATTCATCCTGTTTGGAGGGTTTTGAAGAAACCGGCACCTGGTGGGCGGTGATGACCCTTTCCCGCTCTTCTACACCATCCTCTTTTCACTCCTCCCGGGGACACAGCCTCCGCGGCTGGGAAGAGTCGGGAAGGGGAGAGAGAGAGGAAAGGTCGGTGGGGAAATATTCCTCTGCCAAGACCGGGATGTGCTCAGAGGTGCCCTGTTCCCAGGGTTCGTATCCAACGTGACCTCTGAGATTCACTTGTCCCCACTCTTCCTGCTGGGTGCCTCCAAACGGGGTCCGGCTGGGCGGTGAGGTCAGTCCCTGGCCGGTCTCCCGGGCCTTCCCATCGTGGGGGCAGAAGAGTGCTGGTTCCTGTTACGAAGCTGGGGGTCGCCATGGTGTTTGATCCTCCCCTTCTCGGCTTGGAGGTGCATAGAGAAGCCGGCAAACTGTGGGCGGTGATGACCCTTTTCAGCATTTCTCCTCCATCCTCTTTATCATTCCGCCAGGGTGCACAGCCTCTGGGCCACGGACGGGGTCGGGAATGGGAGAGAGAGAAGAAAGGTCGGTGGGGAAGGGTTGCTCCGACAAGCCCGGGGGGCCGCTCCATAGCGCCTTTTTCCCAGGGGGCATGTCCACCGGGACCTCTGAGAGTCACTTGACCCCTCTCTTCCTGCTGTCCGCCGCCGGGCATGGGGCGGGGTAGGGGGGAGGTCAGTCTCTGGACAGACTCGCACTGCTCTCCTTCCCATTGCAGGGGCAGGTGGGTGCTTGTTTCCGTTACGAATGGGGGGTCGCCGTGGTAGTTGATCCTGCCCTTGTTGCCTTGGAGGCACGGGGAGACTCCGGCACCTGGTTAGTGATGAAGACACTTTCCCTGCACTTCTACTCCATCCTCTTTTCACTCAGCCCTGGGGCACAGACTCCGGGGGTGGGACGGTGTCAGAGAGGGGAGAGAAAGAGGAAAATTCGGTGGGGAAGTGTTGCTCTGCCAATCCCGGGGAGCCGCTCCATGGTGCCCTGTTCCTAGGGGGCATGTCTAACTTGACCTCCGAGAGTCACTTGGCCCCTATCTTCCTGCTGTCTGCCGCCCGGCGTGGGACGTGTTGGGCTGGGAGCTCGGTCCCTGGCGAGTCTCCCACGTCTTTCCTTTCCGTCGCGGTGAGAGGAGGCTGCTCATTCCTGTTACGAAGTGGGGGGTCACAGTGTTGTTTGATCCTGCACTCCTCGGCTTGGGGGGGCGGGGAGAAGCCGGCAACCTGTGGGCGGTGATGACCTTTCCCGCACTTCTTCTCCATCCTCTTTTCCACTCCACCCAGGGTACAGCCTCCAGGGCTGGGACGGGGTCGGAAAGGTGAGAGAGAGAGTATAGGTCTGTGGGGAAGGGTTGCTCCGCCAAGCCCGGGATGCGCTCAGAGGCTCCCTGTTCCCAGGGTTCGTGTCCAACGTGACTTCTGAGAGTCACTTGGCCCACCTTTTCCTGCTGGGCGCCGCACAGCGGGGGGCCAGCTGGGGAGTGTGGTCAGTCCCTGGCCGGTCCCCCGGGCCTTCCCGTCTCGGGGGCAGAAGGGTGCTGGTTCCTGTTAAGAAGCTGGGGTTCGCCATGGTGTTTGATCCTCCCCTCCTTGGCTTGAAGGGGCATGGAGAAGCCGGCATCCTGTGGGTGTTGACGACCATTTCTCACACTTCTTCTTCATCCTCTTTTCCATTCTGCCCGGAGGCACAGTCTCAGAGGCTGGAACCAGGTCTGGAATGGGAGAGAGAGAGGAAAGGTCGGTGGGGAAGGGTTGCTTCGCCAAGCTCAGGTGGCTGCTCTGCGGCGCCTTGTTCCCAGGGGGCTTGTGCACCTGGACCTCTGAACGTCGATTGACCCCTCTTTTCCTGCTGAACACCCCCCCGGCCGGGGACGGGTTGACAGCAGTGGTCGGTACCTAGCGATTCTCTCACGCCTTTTCTTCCATTCGCGGGGGCAGGAGGGTGTTCGTTCCCCTTATTTAGAGGGGAATCACCATGGTTGTTGATCCTGCCCTCCTGCTCTTGGAGGGGTGGGTAGAAGCCAGCAGCCTGGTGGGAGGTGACGACCCTTTCCTTCACTTCTACTCCATCCTCTTTTCACTCCGCCCGGGGGCATGGCTTCCAGGGCTGAGATGGGGCCTGGAAGGGGAGAGAGTGAGAAAAGGTCTGTTGGGAAACGTCTGTTGGGAAACGTCTGTTGGCACCCCGGGCTCCAACAAGCCCGGGGTGCCTCTTGAAGGGTCCCTGTACCCAGGAGACGTGTCCACCAGGACCTCCCAGGATCGCTTTGCCCATCTCTTCCTGTTGGCGCCGCCCGACACGGGGCGTTTTTTTGGGGGGAAGGTCAGTCCCTGGCGGGTCTCGTGTGCCTTTCTTTCCCATCACAGGGGCAGAAGTGTGCTCTTTCCCGTTACAAAGTGGGGGGTCTCCGTGTTGGTTGATCCTGCACTCTTTGGCTTGGAGGGGCGAGGAGAATCCGGCAGCCGGTGGATGGTGACGATCCTTTCCTGCATTTGTTCTCCATCCTCTTTTCCAATACACACTAGGGCACAGCCTCCAGGGTTGTGACGGGGTTGGGAAGGTGAGAGAGAGAGTAAAGGTCTGTGGTGAAGAGTTGCTCCGCCAAGCCTGGGATGCGCTCAGAGGCACTATGTTCCCAGGGTTCGTGTCCAATGACCTCTGAGATTGATTTGGCCCCTATCCTCCTGCTGGGTGCCACCCAGCGGTGGGCCGCCTGGGGGGAGAGGTCAGTCCCTGGACGGTCTCCCGGGCCTTCCTGTCGCGGGGGCAGAAGGGTGCTGGTTCCTGTTACGAAGCTGGGGGTCGCCATGCTGTTTGATCCTCCCCTCCTCGGCTTGGAGGGGCATGGAGAAGACGGCACCCTGTGGGTGGTGACGACCTTTCTCCGCACTTTTTCTCCATCCTCCTTTCAAATCTGCACATGGGCACAGCCTCCAGGACTGGGAGGTGTCCTGAAGGGGAGAGAGAGAGGAAAGGTTGGTTGGGAAGTGTTGCTCTGCCAAGCCCGGGGTGCCGCTCCCTGGCACCCTGTTCCCAGGGGGCTTGTCCAAATTCACCTCTGAGAGTCACTTGGCCCCTCTCTTCCTGCTGGGCGCCACCCGGCGAGATGCCATGTTTGGGGGGATGGTCGGTCACTGGCGGGTCTTGCACCCCTTTCCTTCCCGTCGTGGTGGCAGGATGGTGCTCGTTCCACTTATGAAGGGAGTGTCACCATGGTGATTGATCATGTCCTCTTTGGTTTTGAGGGGTGTGAAGAAACCTACACCTGGTGGGGGGTGACGACTTATTTCCGCACTTCTACTCCATCCTCTTTTCACTCAGCCCTGGGCCACAGACTCCGGGGCTGGGAAGGGGAGAGAGAGAGGAAAGGTCGGTGGGTAAGGGTTGCTCCACCAAATCCAGGATGCGCTCAGCGGTGCCCTGTTCCCAGGGGGCATGTCCACCAGGACCTCCGAGCCTCGCTTTGCCCCTCTCTTCCTGCTCGCCTCCTACCAGCAGGATATTGGGTAGGGATGGAAGTTGGGCCATGGCGGGTCTCGCGTGACATTCCTTCCCAGCGCGGGGGGAGGAGGGTGCTCATTCCCATTACAAAGTGGGGCATTGCCGTGTTGGTTGCTCCTGCCCTCTTCGGCTTCGAGGGGCGGGGTGAAGAAGGCACCCTGTGGGTGGTGACGACCCTTTCTCCCACTTCTTCTCCATCCTCTTTTCCACTCCAACCAAGGGCACAGTCTAAGAGGCTGGGATGGGGTCGGGAATGGGAGAGAGAGAGGAAAGGTCGGTGGGGAAGGGTTGCTTCGCCAAACTCGGGGGGCCACTCTGCGGCGCCTTTTTCCCAGTGGGCTTGTGCACCTGAACATCCGAATGTCGCTTGACCCCTCTATTCCTGCTGAAAGCCCCCCCGGCCGAGGACGTTTTGATGGGGGAGGTCGGTACCTAGCGGGTCTCTCACGTCTTTTCTTCCCTTCGATGGGGCAGGAGGGTGTTCGTTCCCCTTCGGAAGAGGGGGATGGCCATGGTTGTTGATCTTGCCCTCCTGCTCTTGGAGGGGTGGGTAGAAGCTGGCAGCCAGTGGGAGGTGACGACCCTTTCCTGCACTTCTACTCCATCCTCTTTTCACTCCGCCCAGGGGCATGGTTCCAGGGCTGAGACGGGGTCGGGAAGGGGAGAGAGAGAGAAAAGGCCTGGGGGGTAGTGTTGTTCCCCCAAGCCCGGGGTGCCGCTTGAAGGGGTCCTGCTCCCAGGGGACGTGTCCACCGGGACCTCCCAGGATCACTTTGTGCGTCTCTTCCTGTTGGTGCCGCCCGAAAGGGAGCATTTTTTGGGGGGGAGATCGGTCCCTGGCGGGTCTCATGTGCCTTTTTTTCCCATCGCGGGGGTAGGAGTGTGCTCTATCCGTTTCATATTGGGGGTCTCCGTGGTGGTTGATCCTGCCCTCTTTGGCTTGGAGGGGCGAGGAGAATCCGACAGCTGGTGGGCGGTGACAACACTTTCCCACACTTGTTCTCCATCCTCTTTTACAATCCACCCTGGGGCACAGCCTCCAGGGCTGGGACTGGGTCGGGAAGGGGAGAGAAAGAGGAAATGTCGGTGGGGAGTGTTGCTCCGCCAGTCCGGGTTGCGGTTCCCTGGCACCCTGTTCCCAGGGGCCTGTCCAACTTGACCTCGGAGATTCACTTGTGCCCTCTCTTCCTGCTGGGTGC
>PVKS010031743.1:0-23178 GCA_004027875.1 Aplodontia rufa
CCTTCTCAGGTATATATTGTGTGGAACTTTTGATTAAATGATGATGACATGTATTTAAGACTGTTTGTTTAACCAGTAACCTTCCTAGGAAGTTAGCCCTCAAAGCCACTTATGGTATGAGTAATAATTAACAAGTTCTCACTGAGAGCCCCAGAATGGTGCTATTTCAGCACATGATCCATTTCATAGATTAAGGCAGTCTTTTACTAAAAAGATTATGCTTTTTATATGCTGGGAATGAGGGTGATAACAGTTTAAGTCTCTGGCCTAAGATGATCAAATTTTAGAGTGCATAAATTATCTACCTTGCTTATCAAAGTGAAAGTTCCAAGTTCTTATTCATGGAGGTTTAGAAAATGATGGGTAGGTCCAGATATTGGCTTTTTTTAAAGGAGATTTTTGAGTGGGGTGGAGTGGGAAGAGGGAGGGAAGATAGGGAGAAAATCACCAATGTAACATACTCTTTACCCCACCCCAGAAGCCAAAAAATACCTGTGCATTCATTTAATTCTGGAAAATTCACAATCTTCATATATACATATATATACACACATGTGTGTGTGTGTATATATGTTTTTGTAACTGTTATGGGGGTAATATAGAAGAATAAAGAGACTGGGGTGTGGGTGATGTGGGGGTGACTCTGGATTAGGAGCAAATGCATATCATATTGCTCCTTTATATGTATTTATGATTGTACAGCAATTCAGCTCCTTAATAAAAAAAAAATAAAAGAGGTTCTTCAAGTGTCTTGGTAGATATGGTGGGAAGCCACCTGTGAAAGTCCCTTGGTGTAGGCCCTAAGCACAAGGGAACATCAGGAATCCCAGTAACCTGAGAGGTGTGTTTCAGTAGGGACAGTGAGTGTGGGGATGGCAGGGGAGACAAAGTGGCAGTTGGTATGTTTTGTTTGAGCTCACTATCTCTATTAAAGAAATTTCTCCATACCAGAGAGATGAGAAAACCATGCACTGAAGTGATTTTGGAACAGGTATTTTAATTTTAAGGATAAAATGAAAGTAAACTACTTCAAGATCATAAGAGTAAAACTTGAGGTTTTCCTTCCTAATCACTCTTTTGAGGTGATGTCACTAATGGGGAAAAGGATTGTCAAGTCTTTCTCAGAGACTCTTAAAAGCTTGACTGTTGTGTTGGAAGATGTTAATATCAAATACCGGCAAAATTTAGAGTTCCTTGAATGCGCTGGTTGCTTGTTTTTCAGTTCTGTGAAGGCAGTTTGGTGTAGCACTTAGATTGCCATCCAGTTCCACTATTTGAACAAGTGTGACCTTGTGCTCCAATTTCCTTAAGTGTTTACTATTGTTATTTCTAATTGCCTGCAGTGATCAGTGTTTGACACATAGTTGGTGTGCAATCAATCTTGGTTAGTTATTTGGGATTATAAGTCAGAATAGATAATTTTTTTTTTAAAGAGAGAGGGACAGTGAGAGGAAGAGAGAAAGAAACTAAATAAAACTAAATTTTATTTAGTTTTTCATTTGGCTTTTGTTGCTCAGACACTTTGTTGTGTTTGTGGTGCTGGGGTAGGAACCTGCGTTCTTGTGCAAATGAGGCAAGTGCCGAAACCGCTGAGCCGCTGCGCAGCTGCTTCAGCCCTCAGAATAGATTATTTAAAATTTATATTGAGGATGTTTCAAGTAACAATTCAGAATGTAGTCCTGAACACTGGAACTACCTATATATTCAAGATTATTTATGGTTAAGCCATTGTTTTAAGCCTCTTTCCTGACTCCTTTTATCAGTCAGATCCTGTTCCAAGAATGCAAAGGGTCCTGTAGCACTCTATGTATCTAGTCTGTAAGGATGTGTTATGAACTGTTCTGTAGTTCTTAACCTTTTAAAGTTAATGTGCTGCTATTCTGCTTGATTACAGAGTGATTATTAGTATAATCCCATGGCATTTTAGCACCCAGTGGATCTAATTCAGTGGTTTTCAACAGGAGAGGATAGAGAAAAAGAATAGTAATTTGATGTATCATTTGGTCTGTGAAAATTCCTGTCCCTTTATGTCCATGTGGTTAAAGGTCAATCTGGTAGTGAGTGCTATTTTTTGTGCAGAAGACTGAGGAGGATGATTGAAATAAATAAAGCATCTAATGTTTTGGAAATAAATTGGGGAATTTAAATTGTCCAGAGGTGATAAAAATATTTTAATTATATTGAAAATATCTGAAAAATAAAGCATATATAATTCACATCTTTAACTTGAAAGATTGACTGCTTGCTTGACATACCGAGGTGTTGGCCTTAGAAGTAGATGGAATTATTCTCTATGAAGAGATATTTCTCAGAAAAATATCTAATGGGAACTCAATGTTAGAATCACTTGGCTGGTTTGATTATAATTTAAAATGAGATCCCCTTTCTTTTGGAAAAAATTACTGCATAAGACTTAAATGTTATTGTTGATAATGCAGTTCATGGCTTGACATAAGATAAATTTTCTAGGATAAAAAAATGAAGCTTTTGCTAAGAATTGTTGGTCTAATTCACCATAAACAGGTATCTGTTTTTCTAGGAGTTTGAATATAGTCTTGTAAGTAGATGCTTCAAAACCACTTGAATCACCAAGGAGAGCAAGTCTCTTTACTCACTCTCTATCTAAGTGGGATGCATTGTTCAGTTTAATTAAATCTGGTCATCAGTAATCATTCTCTTTTTCCACAGGGATAAGTTGACTCTGAAATTTTCAAGGTCTGTTCTGTCCCAAAGATAAATTCATATTTCATGTGTTGATGGTAGAGGATGCCTGTAGTCAGTTGTGTTTGCCTGTGTTTGCAAATGGAATGCATTGATTTACTCAGGCACTGGAAAACAATACAGCGAAATTCTGTGATGGGAAATGTGCAGATCCACGGGAAAGATATATATTTAGCTATAGTTACCAGAGAATAGTATTTATACCCTTTCAGGTAGATGCCACTGAATTAGATATGAAAACTCACTGTCTTTTTACCATTTTCCCTTAATTTTTCGTATTTGTTTTTAAATCTTGAAATAGGAACATTTATTAGTAAGTCAAATGAGCTATTCAGTCAGAGCTGTGGAAACTGGAGTACCATCTGTGTAGTTTGTGATGTGCCATGTCAACTCATATTTGAGCTTTTAGCAGTAAAAGTGATATAAAATTGCAGGCATTTTTATTAACACAGTTGATCCTACAGTGAATTTGGGTGATAAAATGAATCTTTGAGGTACAAACTTCTTTTCCATTTTAGCTGTGTTAACCCTTCTAGAGCATGTGATATCATTTAGTACTTTACCAATTAATATGCGCCTACTTAACCATCCTGGTATGTTGCAGGAGAAATATGCTCTGACTTGGATAGATTTGTTTTTACAGATAAACTGTAGTGTTCATTCAGGATATATATGTGCTAACTTCCCTTCCTAATAGCTATAGTTTGTATTCTAATATTGTAAGTGAACTTGGAGAAATAAGAATTTAATCCTTCCCAGCACAGAATATTAGTTTTTCATGACCTCATCACCTTGGTGGCAAGACCTCTATTTTCTTTCTTCCTCATGGAAACAATTTTAAAATGTAAACTGTATAGTATGACCCTTTGTTCTAGCCAACTAATTTATAGTTAAAAACTTGGAAATTTTATGATTGTGAAAATACTCCAAAGAGACAAACAGCCACTTTCTCCTTGTGTCAGGTAGGCTTCCTCCTGGCTTATATGACATGAGAACCTTCTAAGCAATCTTTTCTAATAGCCTTGGCCAATTGGTGGGCTTTTCCGTTTCATCCTCATTCTACTTTTTTCTAGACTGTACATTTGGCTGTTGACCTCATGTTAGCTTATCTGATATTCTGGAAACCTAGTAGGATCTCACTGTAAGAAGGAATATGAAGTGTATAGCTAAGTGGAAAGTGATTCATGCAACTCTAATAAGTGAAACTTAGAATAAAAGATAATTTTAAAGTTTATACATATAATCAGGTATTCTTTTTTTTTTTTTAAGGACAGTGAGAGAGATAGAGACAGAGAGAATCAATTTTTATTGAGTTTTTCACATGGCTTTCATTGCTCCAACGCTTGGTTGTGTACGTGGTGCTGGGGTTTGAACCCGTGTACTTGCGCATGCCAGGCAAGCGCCATAACTGCTGAGCCACCGCTCCAGCCCAATGTAATCAGGTATTCTGTCTTAAGGCTGTAACTGACAGCATCACTGATATTTATTTTCTTCCTTTTTTTTTTTTTTTTTTTACATTTAGAACATGCATGACACTTATTTCTTGTTTATTTATAGAAAGCTTAAGCTATATGTTAAGTACATGTTTGCATATTCAGAACACTTAGAACTAATCTAACTGCCTTTTTTGTGCGTCTTGGTGAGTTATTTATAAACTTCAAATCATTGATATTTTTATAGCCTTCAGTGGGAAATTCAGTGTGAGATTCCAGTATTTTAACATGTAACCAGTAGTATGAATTTTAGATGATATGCAAGGTAATGATAAAGCGATCATTTAGAGACAGTTGATAAAAACAGAAGTTCAGTTGCTCAACTGAACTTTTATGTAGAGAATAAAGATAAAACACTGTTTCGTTGATAATTTAAATATGTAATATTAAAATTCTGAATGGGCATAAAGATGACTTTTCTCTTGGGATTTGCTATATGTTACCCATTTGAGGCAGTTGTATTTTTCATAGGTACTGTCTCCAGTAAACTAAAATTGTGGCCAAAACAGAGAAAATGTCAGAGACAACATGAGCTACTAATATATGGATGGTTAGTGGTCTGATGACTCCACTAAGCAGTGGTACATTTGTCTAGAGTCATTCTTGGAAAAAGGAGAGTTTGCTTGGGGAACTGAGAATGTTGTGTGCAGCCACATGATGTGTCTATATGTACATCTATAGATGCAGACCTACATAGGGATGTACGGTAGATATTTAGAGACCTCGAGGGATGTGAGTCTCCCTTCTCCTATCATGTCCTACATATGTTTAATTATTTCCAAAACAGGGTTTCTCCTGTATTTATCAAAATATGAGTTGAAGTGGAAGATGATAGATTTCCTATACAGTGGAGTAGGTCTAATACTTTACCTAAATCTTTTAGAAACCTGATAATTGTTGTGACTATTTTTGGTGATAATAGGCTTAGATTGGTTACCTTTTAGCTAAAATAAAGATGAATTATACTATTTGTTTTCTAAAATGCAGCTTAAAATATCAAGAGATTTATCTTGGAAAAGACTTCTTCCCACATTTTCTGCCTTTATCCTTTAACATGCCTAGTGGCTGAGGGCTTCAGGGCTTATTTATGGAGCAGCCACCACTGCTTGGTTTTAAACCCAGCTCTACCAACTGAGGAGCTATGTGGAGATCAGAATGATGGTGTCAACGAACTGCTTCTGTACTGAGGATTACGTGAGGCGCTGACAGTAGTGCCTGGTATGTAATTAGAATTGTATAAGTGTTCACAGTGATTATTGTAGTCATTATCATCAAGCTACTTTTTAAATTTTTTGTACTGGGTATGGGATCAAGGGTCCTTTACTGCTGAACTACATCCCTGGCCCTTTTTGTTTTTTATTGTCAGACAGGATCTTACTAAGTTGGACTTGAGCTTGTGATCCTCCTGCTTCAGCCTGATGAGTTGCTGGTATTGCGTGGTGCTTGTCTATGCCTGGCCATTAGTCTGCTTTTATCAGTTGGCTAAATAACAATTTCTTTTTTCTTTCTTTTCTTCTTTTACTTATAAGAGTAGGGACTTTGGAAACATACTAAGTTGCATTGTCATTTGTTGTTATTTTACTCATTGCTGACATTGGGAAAGTATTTAAAATTCAGTCTCATTTTGGAAATAATATAGAATTATGGTAATAAATCAATGAAATTAATTTTTGAGTTGCTAGACTCCTTGGAAAGTACACCAATAGTCACAAACCATTTCCCCTTAAATAAAGCTTCCCCACTCCCCAAAACTATTTTTGAGCATCTGTACAGAAACATAACAGGGTCACTTACATTATGATGGCTTTGAGTAGGTGTTCAGAATACTGGTGGCCTTCTGATTTCTGCACATTACTTTTCTCAGCTTATAGTCAATCTCAGTTTTTTAACATTTAAAATGTTCTATATAACATCTAAAATGTTCGAAATAACATTTTACAAGGTTTTGCAGTAAGAAGTCTGAAGTTCTTCATATTTAATCGCTAACAATTATTTGGGTTTCATTTCAATCCGTTTGTGGCTGTTTTATTTAAGGCCATTGAAATGAAGTATAAGCAGTATCTGTTAAGGTCATACAGTGGACCCAAATCTTCTAGGAAACAGATAACCAAAAGGAATCAATCCATTTTACTTGATTTCTTGTGGTTCCAACTTAAGGCTAAATTTTCTGCTTCCTGCTCAAATCCAAATAATGATTTTGGCACTGATATTTAGGTCACTATCAGTCTATGGAGATCAGAGTCTGACTTATCATTGCTAGTTTAAAGATTGGAGCGTTATCAGTCCTGTCATTTCCTTGGAAAACAAAAAGAATTAAAATTCTGTGCTTTTTTTACCCATTTAATTTAGATTTATAAGCTCCAGTGGTAGCAGCTGTCTCATTTTTAGATTTTGTGTAAGAACTGTCACATTTTTGGTACTCAATTAATGTGTTTTTACTTTTTATCTAAATTAATGATTCTGCCCATGAACTCATTTACATATCATCATTTGTAGCACTATGAAAATGGAAAATATGCTTTTCAATTCAATGCCTGGAATTACAGACTAAAAGTTCCAGCTCCGTCAGGCAGCAGAGTTGAGGAAGGGGAGTTCTGTTTGAGAACATGATAAAGGTGTTTTTTTCTTTTTTTAGTGCTTCAACCTGTTTTGCTTACAAAGGTGGTTCAGAATTGCCAAACTAATTAGAGTTGGGAAATGTTAAAAGATTTAATTATTTCTTTCTTTGTTTTGTGTTTGTGGTGCTGGAGATTGAACTTGGGGCCTTGCACATGCTAGGCAGGTGCTCTACCACTGAGCCACATCCCCAGCCCAAGATTTCTTTGTAACACTTTGGATAATACTAACCAATGTAGCACTAAATATTAAATTTTGACTTATTTATACTTTATTAAATGGGCTCTGTTCCTTTTAAAGTTTGAATTCAAGGAAATATAAAGTGACAGAATTAAAGGAGATTTCTAACAGATGAGAAATAAGATTTTCTTTATAAAAAAAAGTCCATTTTAATTAAGTTTTCCATGTTATCAGGATTCTAGGAGTATATAGCCATGATATAAGAATTACTTGAGGGTATTCATTCATTATTTTGTTTTGGTTTTTAACTCATTAAAGGAGCTGTGATTAATGTCTAAAAAAATGCATAAAACAGTTTTTTATTCCTGTGTTGATCATTGTCTTGGTGAATAGAAGAAAACGTTGTAGAAGCACATTTGCTGTAGAAAAAGCCCACATCATCTGTGGAAAAATCAATATAGATTTTTCAAAATTTAGATGGATGACTGTGCACCATCAGTGTTGGCTGAGGCTTGGGGGATCCTCCAGGGGTCAAGAGCAGGCCAGATGAGCTCTTGCCTTCACAGTGACTGTGAGATTACCTTTCTCAGGCAGTTCTTTCCCAACATGAGCCTGAGCTCCTTGGCTGAAGATGAAAGATATTCCTGAATACGATTTTGACAGGAAATAGTATTATATAAGTGTTGTGTTGATCTGTGTCTGTAACACTGCTACTACCTTAGGCTAAGGCACGTAGATTTTGCCTGTTTATGAAAATTGAATTTCATTGGTCTGTTATATTTATGTTCTGTCTGTCTGAAGTAAACCACCTAGCCATAGGCCTTTAAGATAGCGTTGTGTTTGTGCTTGTTTTGTAATCTAGGAGAATTCAAAGATGTTAAGTCTGTTCACATCCTGTCTTTGCTTCTACAATAAGATTTTTCAAACCATAGTTTATGACCCATTAGTGAGTCTGAAACCACTTTAGTGGGCCATAACCAGCTTAAAAACAAAGCCAAAGTAGAGAATATAAGCGAAAAAAGTTCAGAGTGCATTATAGCAAGTCTAGGCAAGTACTAAGCTAGTGTGTACTCTATGTGTGTGTGTTCGGGGCCATTGTGATAAATAAATAAATAAATACATATATAGTTTACTATGAATTGTTCTAAAAATTGTTAGAAAGATAATCATGTCAGTCACTCTTAGAAGGAGACTGACTAAATTGCCTATTCAAATTTTGAGGGTTCTTATTCCTAAAACAGGAAGCAATATTGAGCCTTCTAGTGCGTATTTGCAATTGTCACTGCGTTCTGTATTTGAAAATACTACTTCTTCTCCTGCTTTTCTATTGTGCCCTCTTCACTACAGGTGTGTTACGGAATGACTCTCAGACATTGTGTCCCCATACACTGAAGTTTTTCATTGCTGAAGTTGAACCAAAGTGCATTTTTCCTAATCATAGTTAATAATAAAGTATACAGTTTTCTCAGTTTTAAAGTTCTATATTTTTGAAGTCAGTGACTCTTCTGTCAGATAATAAAATGAAAGTGAAAAGACCAAATGGTTATTAGGAAAACTTGTGCTTAATTCATAATGCATATTTTTGGTGAACATATAAAATTTTATATTTTATGTGTGTAATGTGGTCTTATTTTCTGTTAGGAAAATGTTTTTTGTACATAGGGTGGAATTTGATATAGCAGTTGGCCCTCATTTGTTACTTACTCTTGAAAACTGGTTCCAGGATACCTCCCTCCACCCACCAAAATCTTGCTGTGCTTGGGTCCCATAAATAAAATGGCATAGTACTTTCATGTAACATATGCATATCCTCCTGTGTACTTTAAATCATCTGTAGATTACTTATAATACCTAATACAGTATAAATCCTATGTGACTAGTATTGTTTCATATAGGGAATAATGACCAAAAAAAAAATTGGGAAGCTAGGAATGTAGCTCAGTGGTGGGGTACTTACCTGTTATGCGTGAGTCTCTGGATTCAATCCCCAGCACTACAAAAAAGAAAAAAGTCCGTACTTTAGTTCAGTATAGACAGTTTCTTTCTTTTTTTTATTAGTTGAATATGGACTTACAATTGAGGGGGAATCATTATCAAACAAGAACAAATGTATATTCACATAGTCAAGGCTGATGCCATTCCATGGTTTCCCCCCTTGAGTTTCCCATGGTTCTATGTTTCCCCCCCAATTAACCCTGTGTTAAATGGACTTCTCGTGGAGGTTGGAGATCTCTTTCTGAGTTGATTTTCCCATACTGCCTCCCTCCAGTCACCTTGATATCCTTCCTAATCCCTCCCCCTTCCTGTTCCCCTCCCTACGTCTTCAGGTATCCTAGGCAAGGTTCCCCTGTTTGTGTAAAAATTCATACCTGTTGAGGTTATTATTAGCTTAGCCATCTGTCACACTGTTTCTGGTTGTATTCTAGCTTCCACAAATGAGAGAAAACGTTCGGCCCTTGAGTCTCTGAGATTGAGAGACTTCACTTAGCATAATTCTTTCCATCTCCATCCATTTGGCTGCAAAAGCCATAATATCCTTTTCCTCTAATGGCCGAGTAGTATTCCACTGTATGTATGTACCAAAGTTTTTGTATCCACTCGTTGAGTGAGGGGCATCTGGGTTGGTTCCATAGTCTGGCTATAGTAAATTGAGCTGCTATAAACATTGAGGAAGCCACATCACTATAATACGCTGATTCTAAGTCTTTTGGGAAAATACCCAGGAGTGGGATAGCTGGGTCATAAGGTGGTTCCAGCCCTGATTTTTTGAGGAGACTCCACACTGCTTTCCATAGTGACTGAACCAGTTTGCAGTCCCACCAGCAATGTGACAGTGTTCCTCTTTTCCCACAGCCCCTCCAGCATCTGTCGTTGTTTGTATTCTTCATTTTTACCACTCTAACAGGAGTGAGGGACAGTTTCTTTTTCTGAGTATTTTCTATCTGTGATTGGTAGAATCCTCCAATGTAGAACCCTCTGATATGGAAGGCTAACTGTATCAACATTTCATGGTTCTGTAAGGACAGAGTTCCTAAAAAAAGTACCGTGACTTCCAACTAGTCTGACACCTAAGCATGTCTGAGAATATCCCTGCATGTGTAACCCTAGGAGGTTCACCTTCGTTTTCTAACCAGCCACCAGTCTGAATCACTATCATAAAATATCATTCAGCACCAATATTACCATGGAAGTCACTCAGGATGTTGTTTCTCTTCAACAGTACTGTCACGGATATATCAAAAAACAGATCTTTGTCTTCTTGATCTCATTTTAGCCTTCAGTTTTAATTTCTAACTATGTGAGGGGCTAGCTAAAATAGTACGTTCTGCTTCCTTCTGATTCCCAAGGATACATCATAAATCCTTTTTTGGGTTTCTAAAGCAACTATCTCACTTGATGCCATAAGTGGATTTCTAGTCAAGCAGAGGCTTTCTTTTAATTCAAAATTCAAATAACAAACAGTTGGAGTTTTTGGCATATGGAGTTGGGTAACTATATTACTTCATTTTTGTTGATTAACAAAATACCTGAGGCTGAGTACTTTATAAAGAAAAGAGGTTTATTTAGCTCACACTTTTGGAGACTGAAAAGTCCAGGGCTGTCTAGTCTCATGTGTTCTACCTCTGGTGAGGATCTCGTGGTGAATGATATCCCAGTGGTGGAATTGTGTGCAGTAGGGATCACATGATGAGACAGGAAGCTGGAGAGAGATAATATCAACTTTGGAATAGGCAAGAATTAACTTTAGAAGAAAAAACTGTTAAATTTGGCTTCAGGATTAAAACTATCTGCTAAAGAAACTATTAAAACAATGAAAAACTAAGTTAAAGATTGGAAGAAAATATAACATTAGATTTGTATCTAAAATATATAAAGAACTCTTATAACTTACTAAGTAATCAATTTTTAAAATATTCAAAAGACAGCACATATACTTGACAAAAAATAGATATGCACGTGGCCAGTAAGCACAGGAAACATTGCTCAATATCATAAACCACTTCATTGTGATTTTAATTTGCATATAAATTAAAACTGCAATGAGTAGAAAAGCTATTTTTTTTTTTAATGACAAGACCAAGTACAGGGGGGAATATGAAACCCATGAGATCTCATTTCTTGTTGGTAGAGGTGTCAGATGAACAACCATTTTGGAAAAGTTTGGCAGTTTCTTAGAAGTCTCTTGTAAAGTTTAAAATATGCTTATCATATTTCTTAGCATTTATCTAAGAAGAATATAAGCATATGCCCATAAGAAAACATTTTACATGAATGTTCATAGTGACTTTCTTTCTTTTGGTACTGGGGATTGAATTCTGAGGACCTTCACCACTAAGCCACATTCCCAGCCCCCCCCCTTTTTTTTTTTCAAAGAGAGAGGAACAGTGAGAGAGAATCAATTTTTATTTAGTTTTTTTCATGTGACCTTTGTTTCTCCAACACTTGGTTGTATATGTGGTGCTGGGGTTTGAACTCGGGTCTTCTGCATGCCAGGCAAGTGCTGTAACCGCTGAGCCACCACTCTCCAGCCCATCCCCAGCCCTTTTTATTTTTTATTTTGAGACAGGATTTCACTAAGTTGCTGAGGCCGTTTGAACTTGTGATCCTTCTGCCTCAGTCTCCAGAGTCTCTCGGATTAGAGGTGTGTGCTGTTGTGCCTTTATTCTTGACAGACTCAACCTGGAGAAAGCTGAGATGTTCACAAATAAGGTAGATGGTTGAATAAATTACATTATTCACATAATGGAATGCCATTTAGCAATAGAAAGAACAAACCAGTGAAGATGAAAATAATCATGAGTGGATCTAAAAATATTATGCCAAATAAAAGAAACTACATACTCTGTTTTCTTTTCTATGAAGTTTTAGGACAGGAAAAACTAAGCTGTAGTGATAGAAATCAGACAAGTGATTACCTGGGTAGGGGCAGAGAATTGACTGTAAAGGATCACAAGTCAATTTCCTGGAAATATTGTATACATTGCGGTAGTAATACCATTTGTTATGCAGTTGTTAAAAATTGTAAGTATACACCATTGTGTGCATATTAGTACATTGCATAGATAAGTTTTGGTACAGCCATGCTTTGGTATGCTTTTGTAAATGATGGCAGAGTGTGGTTGAGAGTAGTGTAATTCTGCTGACCTTCCCTCCTAGTCACATACACAGTTGGCCCTAAGCTAAATCATAACATGATTCAAAATTAGCACTTGTGGCCCTTCTTTTTGGAGTGGAGGCAGTATTTGTGAGTTGCTTGTCTGGAACCTGGCAGTGTGTGCTAAGTTCTGCATAACTCCTTACTACTCTTAGCACTTCTGTACATGCTAAACGTATAAAATTCTAATTTCTATACTAAATATAATCTTCCTTTTCCATCTTCTTAAATAACTAAGGGAATTTAGTAGTGATTTGTGTATGGGTGGCTTACCTCTGAGTTCTTTGAAGTTTTAAAACAGAATCTGGTTTCCAGAAATACTGTTTTAAATTCTGTTTGCAATTTTTTTTCTTTTTTGTCTGTAGGGTTTCATAATGACTACTATACCCTTATGTCTGGGTCTTATCTTTTTCTTATTTTCCTTCTCTATTAACTCAGTATCTAGTTCACTAATTTTTTCAGTTTTCTTTGTCTAAAGAAATCTAAAGTGAATGTGACTTAGTCTACCAAAACCTTTTTTTTAATTACATGGATATATAATACACATTTGTGAAAAATTTTTTATTATTTCTAAGCTTATAGGTTTTACTTATTAATAAGTAATGGAATCTGTTGTTTTCTAAAAATGATAAAGGAGTTAGAGTTTTTAGACTAGCTTCCTTAAGAGGTCTATGTGATATTAGCCAAAAGTGATAATAGGAGTTTTCCTTATCAGGGTTTTGAAAAAGTTGATACTGAGTGTTTTTTAAAATCTGGAGTAGTTTCTTATGCCCTGTGGGGTTGAAATTCCCCTACCCCCAAATGTTGTACATTTGTTTTAAGTCATTAACAAAAAACAATTAACTTTATTATTTATTTGAAAAATTATTTTGTTGGTGCCTTGTAATCATACAAATCTACTTTTATTTTATTTATTTAGTTTTTAGAGAATGAGAGAGTCAATTTTATTTATTTTTTCATCTGGATTTTGCTTTTCTGAAACTTATTTATCTGGTGCTGGGGGTTGAACCCAGGTCTTCACACAGGGCAGGCAAGTGCTCTACTGCTGAGCTACCTCTCCAGCCCCTCTATCTTTATTTTTTCAAACTAACATTTTGAATATACATGTATAATTGTTACTCAGCCAACAAAGGATATGTGTCTTTATTTAGATTTTTCTTTAATTTTAAATCACTAGTCCAGAGTTTAAAAAAGTCAGTCATATACCTTTTGCTTTTGGTAAACTTTCTTCTGTTGTTTGGCTATCCTCCCACATTTTCTTTCTGTGATGAACTTCTGATTGTAGCTTTTGCTCCTTTAGGGTATTCTGCCTTCTCATTTCCTCCGTTCTAACCTATTCACAGTAGTTTTGAAACAAATAAGCAGTATAAGTGGAGGAAGAAGATATGTTCACCTTCAATCCATTATTTTCTTTGAAAAAATTTAGATTCTCTTCCAGAAGAGTTGATGGTTTGGCATATGAAATATCGTGACTCTGAACCTGTCTAGATGAAACCATCAGGATTGAAAAACACATTTGTAATTAAATAATGGTATCTGGAAGAACATGGACCAAGAAAGACCCAATGTGCTGATTCTCCTACTGCCTCCTCCTGTCTGCTGCCACACTTCCATTGTGGAAAGGAAGTAAAAAAAAGTAAGGCTTTTTTTTGAAGTAGGATTTGTACTTATGGAAGTATAGTAGAAATTTTGTAATACATTTGTACAGTTTCTTCAAAGGAAGCCTGAAATTTTCTAACATAATAGTCTTCATTAGTCTGTGTTCTCTTCATAGATCATCTTTTCTGTGTGTGTTTTAAAGTACTATCTTTATAATCCTGAAAAAAAGATGTAGGCAGTATTTTGTCTCCACCACTTTGTAGCACCTTGTTTTACTCCATAGGCAAGCACAAAAGGCATAATGGGCCTGGGACAAAAGGACCTACTGTGTGCCCAGAACTTAACTGGGGTCGTCTTGGTTGAGCTTCACAATATTTCTAGGAGTTGAGTAACAACAGCAGCCCTGTAATCCCCAGTATTGATAGGTTAACCATTTGAAATGGTGATACTTCAGATTAAGTGTTGGTGGAAGCAGGCTTCAAATGAAAGGGTGTCTATAAACATCGCATATTGTCTTCTTGATCCTCAAAGGCGTGAGACAGTGAAATTCATTGTGGATTAATTGGATCCATCCTTTACTAAACAGAAAACAGTTCAAGTAGATCCTATTTCTCAGATGTAGTATGATGAGAGTAATTTCAGCACCTTGTTTATAAGCCAGTTTTTATAGCATCATCTAAAAAGAGCAAATTTATGAAAATTAGAAAATCAGATTAATTATTCTCTATATACTCAGTTTGCCATCCTATCTTATAAAAACCAGTATACTGCAGGTTTCCTTAAATTTGTATCTTCTAAACTATGCTTAAACTATTTAAGTTACAAATTGAATTTGTGTGAAATTTTTCAAAAGTTAGTGTGCCAAGTGATCTGTGTTTCAAATGAAATCTATTTTGATGGATAGAAAAATTACAAAGCTTTTAAAATGTTGCTCAGGCTTATTTTATGAATGTTGTTAAGTATGAAGAAATTTATAAATGCATAACAAATAATATGGCTGAAATAGAAAATGTGAAGAATAATCCATGCTCTCCTTTTTTGTTTTGGGGGACTTAAAGGTTATTTTTGGAAAATATTTAATGATTCTTTTACTATTTTAGTTTAGTAGCCATTATATCAAAGATGCTAATTTTGCTTTAGTATGGAAGATTTACAGGGTAAGAAACCAGACTTTCCTAGAGGAAGTGACAAAGTAAATTGCTCAGTTTTGGGAGGAGATACATTACCAATAAGTGATTTATTCCTTCCTTCCTTCCTTCCTTAAGACAGTGAGAGAGTGAGAAAGAATCAGTTTTGTTTATTTTTTCGTCTGGCTTTAGTTTTTCTGACACTTAGTTGTGTATGTGGTGCTGGGTCTCTAACCTGGGTCCTTGCGCATGCCAGTCAAGCTCTGCTCCACTGAGCCATCGCTCTGGACCTCCAATAAGTGGTTTCTTGTACTATCTAAATGGCACTCTTAACGGTTTAATAGAATCCATGAAACTGCAGCAGCATTAATCTCCATTTGAAAGACTTAGAATCAATAATACTATCCTCTAAATTTTCTAAATTAGATTTTTACATAAATGTAGTTTGTTATGTGACACTTTAGAAACACAGTAAAAGGTTTTAATAAAACAAGCCATCTAAACTATACTTAAACCATTTTATAAGAAAATAAAGAGTTGGTAAGTTTCATCCATAAAGATCATGGTCTTTTTAGCCTCAGTAGCAGATTTTCTTTGACATGAAATCTAAATAATGGTTAAATTTCTCTATCTTATTTAATTATTGACCATTTTTACTTTTTTGGTCTTTATCCCTCTCTTCTGAGAGGCAAATTTTCTCAGACACTAACTTAACCACCTCTGCAAAGCTGTCTTATAAGTCACCTGTTGGTTAAATTCCTGACTCTTCCTCAGCCTCTTTCTGCCCACTCTCCCAAGCAAATCTTGGATTTAAACCGGATTTCTCTAGCCAGTATTGACTGGCCCTTGGTTATAGCGCTGTTGAGAAAGACTTCCTGTCCAAATTCTGTATTGCTACACATCTTTAGAAGAGTGAGCCCCATTTCACTTTCCACACCAAGCCAAGCTCACTTCGTCTCATGTTTTGAAATTATTGCTGTTACTCCCTGTACCTCCATAAAAGCTGTCATGCTTGGCGTTGCCTTATAACACTGTGAAATTCCTTTTTCTTTTCATAAAAGAGAGAAAGTGAGAATCAGTTTTACTTACATTTTTATCTGGTTTTTGTTTTTCTAACACTTGGTTGTGTATGTGGTGCTGGGGTTAGAACCTGGGTTTTTGTGCTCAACCCCTGAGCCACCTCTCCAGCCCAACATCATTAAATGCTTGAACAATTTGTCTCACTTCCTAGTCTTCATTTGAAAACTTAAAACAGGCCTATGGGTCTTCTACTTCTTAATCTATATTAATTTAATTTCTATAGCATTTATTTTTGTTTTAATGATATTTTGTACAAATTGAAATCCTAAAAAACACAGAGTTCACGAAGTAACCACAGATGTTGGTCAAATGCTGTCATTTACACTGGAGAATACAGAGTCATAGAAGTGTTGATTTTGATCAATAGTATATTCCTGAAATTATGATATGACCTGGATAGGTCTTATTCCTATCTTTATCATTTTTTTCAGTAGGGTCTTTGTAATAGCGCTTTTACTTTAGTTGTTTTTTTTTTTAAAGAAAGCTCTTAAAAACACTTAGCATTTAGATATCTACTTGTCTTACAGAGAGAATTTTCAAACACTTTGAGTGGTCCCACTTAGTACATGGAAACTGATGATCAAACATTTAAATTGAAACCGTTTGTACCATGAGCTGGTTTTTACTAAAAGCTGGAGTACTGTGATTATTGGTTCCTCTGTGCAGCAACTCCACAATCTATGTTCTACTCTCAGCAGTCCTATTTATATATGTTATTGGTGTAACTATTACTCTGTTGGTAGTCTTTTCACTGTATCTGGAAATGTAGTGCACCTCCTGAGGAAAAAAGGAAAAAACCAGTACCACTTAATACCATTATTCCCACAGAGCTTCAGAAATTGGCACAAAAGTTTTCATGTTAATCTCACAAATGCTGTTATTTTGAATTTATTTCATTTCAAAACAGTGTTCAGTGTTTTTAATGAAATAGAAGCTGAAACAAGGTCAACGTGACAGCAGAGGGAGATGAGAATGGTCTTAGGAGTTCATATTAAAAGAGATAGCTGCAGTTGAAGGGAAATCTGGGCTATTGGTAACTCGCGTGTAATTCTAAGAGGAGAATCTTCCCTCTCCTGAGAGTTGGAAGGATGTTTTGAAGGTTATATGCGAAGGCAGATATCATTGGGTGCCACCGGTTTCCTTTAGAAGAATGGTAGAGGCATCTGTGCTGTATCAAGAACAGGTTGTGTGTACTGATTGCTATTAAGCATAAGATTTTGCCTTTATGAACCTTTAGCGTGTCTGGGGGGCAGGTAAAAGCTGTCTTTTATCTCAGAACTATGAAGTAAGAGTTTTGACTAATACTCTCCAAAATGTATGAATTATGGCCACTAGACTTCCTCTGGGATCCCATATTTGCCTAAAATTTGAAATCAGGAAAGAATAGTAAGCATTCAATAAGTATGTCAGGCTTCCAAGTAATCTTTAAAAAAATTTTTGTTTTTTAAACCAATGGTTGGGGACTGGAGAGGTAGCTCAGCGGGACAGTGCTTGCCTGGAAGGCACTAGGACGTGGGTTCAAACCCCAGCACTACATACACAACTGAGTGTCAGAAAAACAAAAAACAGATGAAAAAAATAAAAATTTTCTCTTTAAAACAAAACAAAGAAACAAATGAAAAAAATGGCTGCTGGATTTTGTAGAGTGTTTTGTTTTAATATTCTTTTCCATGTTTTTTGAATGTTACTTAGATTTACAAGTGTTATATTACCACTGTGCAAGCAGTGGTAATACAATTCTGAATTGAGTGCTTAGGGGGAAAGCCAACATAATAATTAAAATCTTTTTTTTTTTTTTTTAAAGAGAGAGGGACAGTGAGAGAGGCAGAGAAAGAGAGAAACAACTTTATTTAGTTTTTCACATGGCCGTAGTTGCTCCAACACTCAGTTGTGTATGTGGTGCTGGGGTTTGAACCCGGGTCCTCGTGCTTGCTAGGCAAGCGCCGGTACCGCTGAGCCACCGCTCCATCCCATAATTAAAATCTTTTAAATAGAATAAGCCAGTTTGTAGAGCTGGAGATATAGCTCGTTGGTAGATGACTTTCTTAACATGTGAAAGGCCCTGGGTTCGATCCTCAGTGCTAGAAAAAGAAGGAAGAAAGGTGGAGAGGTGGCCAATTTGTAATCTTAGGCTAACAACCATCATTTAAAAAAGAAAGAAAGAAAGATGTTTCTGTCCCATCCTCCTACCCTAGCCCTCTAGTATTAGACTAAATATTTGGGTCTTGAGTGTTTTCTTACTAAGTTGTGACTAAGGCCATAGTAGAGTTTGTTCATATGGAAACATTTAATATCCTTAACTTTTTTTGTCTTAAACTCATAATTTATATTAGATACTGATGCAGAGTCAGCTATGGAAGCTCTGTGAAGTATTTCCTTCTACCCTTTAACAATTTGGAACATACTTTCACTAGTTCCTGTCCTTGACTCAAATTCTCATACCTCAGTTTTGGAAACACTTTCCCTCCTAGCATGGGGTCACAAGCGCTTTGTGGTGGTAGGAGGATTCTCAAGGGATTTTGGAATGGCCTAGATTTCAGTTTGGAAGCCACAGATGGGTCCTGTGGCTTTTGAGGCGAGGTGTTAAAAGGGAACCTGATAACTGGTAGGAGAGGCTGAGCTCGTAGCTTTGTTAGCCGTTGTGTAGTGCACTTTCCCTAACTAGGTGCCGGCTAGGGAAATCCACTTCTATTTTTGCTCATTTCATTCTTTTGCCCATTATTCCTCCTCCATCCATCAATAACAGGCAGGTGTTTGTTGGTCTGGTGATGGTTAAGGTCCTGGCCATCCCTCTTCATGGTTTTACCAGGGGATTTCTTTGTATACCTTTCACTTAACTCTTCTTTCATTGTTGTATTTACTCTTTTTCTTTTTCTTGCTTTTTTTCCTTTTCCTTTTTAAAGGAAATTTAAAGGAATGTTTTCTCCCTTGCCACCAGCAGTGGCTTCTGAAGGCAGAAAGAATACTAGTGTACCCTGTGTGGAACACTCAAAGGCGTTTTGAAGGTATTTGCCTGTAAGTGCAGAAGGGCACCAAGGGAAAAATGTAAGCTTTAATGGTTAATGTTCTAAATGTTCAGAACAGGAGGGTGTTTTATTTTCTTTCTGAAAAAATATGTAGGGTCTATTTGAAAATAGGCTGGAAGAGGATAGTGTCCTGTTCAATCTAGCTCCGAATTCAGTTTTTCAGAAACTACACAGATAGATGTTTAGAGAAAGGAGACAATATTTTGGTTACATGTAGAGATTCCTTGTTTTCAACCAGAATAAGACTTCCTTCTTTGGGTTGTACCTCTTGTAAGGAATCAGTGCTCTTAAGTATTTATTGCATTGAAAAGTATGTATTTTTTCCATTTTTTTGGCAGCTGTTGTCTATCCCTATTGAATAACTGTTGGTCTCGAATAAAATGATGTATGTTAAAAGGGAAAACAAAAAAGCAAGCTAGTAGGCCAGCATAAGGGGTTGTTTACATAGCTACATCATCTGGCCATTGTACTGAAGCCCTCTTAGACTTGCAGAAGCACTTGCGACCACTCAGAGTACTGAGACAAATGATAATCCTTAGCACTGATTCCTGTGCTGATACGTATCCACTGACACAAAGCCCAACAAGCTGTACACTTCATATAGGACCTGTGTGGCAGTTACGTAATGTCACTTCTTAAGATCACTAGTGTAAAATTGATTTGCTAGTATTATTGGAAGAGAGAATAATACAGTGGTCAAGAGAGACTAGTGTCAGATACATTGGGTTTTGAGTCTTGACTCTTCTACTTATGGCCCTGTGACCATAATTGTCTGTGGGATTAGCAGACGAGCTTAAAAATCCTCATGTTGATTGTTTTTAGCACAGAGAGGTTATAATAAATAACAAGTATAACTAGCATTTTTACTCTTGACCATCTATGGATTTCAGTCTGCATCGTCTGATTTAGTTCTGTAAGGTCCCTTGACTCTGTATTTCTTGTTGTTGTTGTTTTTTCCAATTTGCCACATTTTCTCTTCAAAAATAATTTTCCTTGAAAAATCAATTACTATTATCTTTAATTTGACAATTAAATTTTTTAAGCGTTTTTCTCAGGTATTTTATACTTTTTGTTTCTACTGTACCTCCTTTCCCCCTTTTCTTCCCCTCTCTGTATACTGTATTTGAGGAATGAGTTTTGTAAGGTGTTTTGTAGGGTTTCTCTCAGAGATGGCATTTCTTTTTTTTTTTTTCTCAGTCCTAAATGTAAATTAATGTTTTAGTCAATGACTCTTTTTCCTGGTGTTTTTAGATTAACAACTAAAATAATTTTCTGTCTGTACGTATTCTTCCTGACTTTAGTCTCATCTACTTTCACTCCTTCTGACTAAAGAACATTGTCTTAACACTCTTCCTTCGTTTCTGTATCATCTCTTTCTCTGTAGATATATTTTTGTTATTTTTATAGCCACCAGTACTGCATATAGTATTCAAGTTGTGGGAAAGCATAGCTTTATAAAAATAAATGTTTTGTTTCTAGTAGATTCCTGATGATGGACAGTATTTTCTTTACCTTTTGTTGAACATTGTTAAGACAATTTACATATAGTAAAATCCATTTTTGTGTATGTAAATCTTCAAATTTTGAAATATGTTTACAATCAAATGTGTATGTCAAATGCATATAGTTAGAAATTTTGCTATGCTTTTTACAGTCGGTACCAGCCGTCCTCCTCGGAGGTAACTCACTGATCTTTTTCCTGTCTGCAGTCTTGCCTTTTCTGGAGTGTTAGATAAATGGAGTCGTACAACCCTTTGAGTCTGGCCTCTGTGTGGATCAGCATCCATCCATTGTTGATAATACCCTTAGCTGAGTTGCACTACAGCTTGTGTATTCACCACATGAAGGATGTTTGGCTTGTTTTAATTTTCTGTTAATTACAAATAAATGTACTATAAACTTTTGCCTACACCTTATGTGAACATATTTTTTTTTTGTTTCCATAGGTAAATATCTAGGAGTGGGTTTGCTAGATTGTGCAGTAAGTTTAAACTTGTTTACTTGTAAACTTGTTAAACTTTTTAAGATTGAACTACCCAATAGCTTTCCAAAGTGGATATGCCATTTTGCGTTCCCACCAGCAGCCCGTGAGAGTTCCAACTTTTTTCCTCATCAGCACATGGTAATGCTAGGTTTTTTCTTTTTTTTTGACCATCATATTATGTGTAGTGGTATATATAATTGTAGCTTGAGTTCACATTTTCTTAATGGCTAATTATGTTGAGCAAGTTTTGTGTGAGCTTATTTGCCAACTTGATATCTTTGGTAAAGAGTCTGTTAAAAATCTCTTGACCATTCAAATATTTTTGTTTTGTTTTTTAGGTGCTGGGGATTGAACTCTGAGGAGCTTTACCACTGAGCCACATCCTCAGCCGTTTTTGTTTTTTTTTTATTTTGATACAGGATCTCACTAAGTTGCTTAGGGCCTTGCTGAGATGCTGAGGTTGGCCTTGAACCTGTGATCCTACTGCCTCAGCCTCCTGAGTCACTGGGATTACAGAAATGTACCACTGTGTCTGACTCTTATTAATGATTTTTGAGGGTTTTAAAATGTTTTCTGATAAGAAGTCTTTTATCAGATATATGATTTGGGAATATTTTCTTTTAGATGATAGTGTATCTTTTATTAATTTTTCTTGGATACATTGTTCTGAGTGTTGATTTAATACTATATCCCCCCAAAGCATTTAAAAAGGCCATCTAAATATGCTGTCTAGATGCATTAATGTGGAGTTACAAGTTTGATTATCCTCTTCTTCTCATTGCCCTCCCTCCCTCCTTGTCACCCTTCTTCTTAACAGAAACATATACGTTGTCTTTATTTATTTTTAAATTAGGTCCTTTAGGGCAATACAGTAAATACCTGTGCTCCAGAACACCAATCCTGTCACATTAGTGTTTAACAGACATTGAAACAGTGCAGCTGTATAGAGGAAATGAATTCTGTTCTCTGTCAAAATTGGGAAGGACTGCTTATTCTAAGAGCTACTGAGGATGGAAGCATTTATGCTGGGGCCATATAGCTTGTCAAAACTGGGTATATTCCTGTGTTTAAAATATTTGGGATTTTCCAAAAGTTACCATTTCCTCTTGATCCTTTCTTTCTAAAGAGGGCTTGGTTTCTAATTACATTTAACCCCTACTTAAACTGTCTTTGAATTAACTTGAAATACTTCACCAATTATGATAGATTAGCCTCATAAGTGTTGACATTCTGTTTATAAGTGGTGGACATTTAGACATGTTTTTACATATAACAGGATACTTTTAGACTTCTGCATTAATAGAACAGGTTGGTTCTAAGGCCTATAAACAGATTTTTAGGAAGAGCTGAAGAGAACAACTCTTGGAATAATGATAGGAGATCATTTTTGTCAAAAGGTTCTCATTTTAGATACCACCTCACTCCTGTTAGAGTGGCAAAAATGAAGAATACAAACAACAACAGATGCTGGAGGGGCTGTGGGAAAAGAGGAACACTAACACTGCTGGTGGGACTACAAACTGGTTCAGCCACTCTGGAAAGCAGTGTGGAGAATCCTCAAAAAATTAAGGATGGAACCACCTTAAGATCCAGCTATCCCACTCCTGGGTATTTTCCCAAAAGACTTAGAATCAGCGTATTATAGTGATGTGGCTTCCTCAATGTTTATAGCAGCTCAATTTACTATAGCTAGACTATGGAACCAACCCAGATGCCCCTCACTCGACGAGTGGATACAAAAACTTTGGTACATATATACAATGGAATACTACTCGGCCATTAGAGAAGATGAAATTATGGCTTATGAGATCAAATGGATGGAGATGGAAAGAATTATGCTTAGTGAAGTATCCGAATCTCAGAAACTAAAGGGCCGAATGGTTTCTCTCATCTGTGGATGCTAGAATATATGGGGAAGCAGTAGGGTAGGTGGCTAACCTAACAATACTTCAAATTGAATGACTCTCAGAGTAATAGTGGGATGGCTCCCTAGGATACGTGGAGGTGTAGGGAGGGGGAGGGGGAGGGGGAAGGTGTATGAAGAACTCATAGGAGACTGGGGGAATATGGGGGAACCATCCCAGAAGCCGATGTCATTCCTCCAGGAGATACCCATTTAACATATGAGTTCTTCTGGGGGAAACTGCAACAGGTGAAACCCAAGGTGGTCATCCATGTTTTGGCATTACCCCTGGAT
>PVKS010031744.1:0-23171 GCA_004027875.1 Aplodontia rufa
AAGGAAGGGGAACAGAAATGGTAAACAGGAGAGGGATGTAACAAATGCTCTACATAGACGCTTGTTGTTCTTTTTTCTCAGTTTTTCTGAAAGACACTTTACTCAGTAATAATTATAACTGTTCTGGGGTATGTAACACATACGGATGCAATATGCATGACGTGTGCAATACGCACACAATGGGAAGAGGGAATAGAACTGCGTACAGGTGCAGAGTTTCCATGTCTCACCGGAATTAAGTCATCATATAAATCTGAAGTGGACTCTGACAAGTGGAGATACACATGGTACATCCTAGAGCATCCACTAGCAAAACAGCTGAAAAAAGCAAAAGTAAGAAAAACACGATTATTGAAGGAATTTCAATGTGAAAATGTTCACCAGTGAAAAAGAAGATAAAGAAGGGATAGAGGAAAACAGTGCATGACGTAAACCTAACTCTATGAAAGCTAAAAATGATGTAGTTAATATACATATGTATATGTATCTCAAAACAAGAAAAACTGCGTGATGAGAATCTTTCTTAAATTGAAGGTGTAATGACTTAGCCAGTCATCAGGTTTGCTTCTTACAATCACAATTTAATGTAAGCAAATTGAGATAATGTTTAACTTTTTAAAAATATTGTTGATAGAGTATGAATCCATAATTAAAATTATCATTGTCAGATATTTTGTTTTCTCCACAATGAATCCAACTTTTATAAGCAGTGAACAAATACCAATGCTACCACTTAATTCAATAGAAAAAGGAAACATGGTATTTAAATTCTTTATTTTCAACCATTGTCAAGATTCATTATTAATAACGGCCATACTTACACAGCACTTATTACATATCAGGCAAGTTTTCTAAGTTCTTTACATGTGTTAACTCATTTACTCTTTAAAGCTATATGAAAGAGAAACTACTTTTATATTTTATTCTTTCTTTCTTTCTTAAGGAAGCTCAGAGCAGTTGAGAGATCTTTCATAATATCTCACAGTTGTGAATTCATGGGGCTGTGATATAAAATGAGTCTGGCAGTAAGGTCTGTACAGTTAAACATTATGCTATCCATATTACTATTCTATTTTTATTTTTTATTTTTATTTTTATTTTAAGAGAGAGCAACAATGAGAAAGAGAGAGAGAGAGAGAGAGAGATGAGACTTCATTGTGCACGTGGTGCTGGAGTTTGAACTTGCTTACTAGCGCATGCCAAGCAAGCGCAGTAACTGCTGAGACACCACTCCAGTCCCATGATTTTATTTCTTAAAATAATTTCATATAGATGAGTCAAACTCAGAATGGTTCAAAAAGTTGATCTACATAATAATAGACTACATAATAATTTCCTGAGCTTTTAGTAGTATTTAAGGATGTCAGAAAAAAATGAACTTTAGATATTATATTTAACACTTTCCTTTCATAAAGGATAAAAAAAAGAGGCCTAGTGCTTGATTTAGGTTCAATACCATGCTACTGCTTAGTAGCTAGGCTTAGTCTTGAGTTCCAGGTTTCCTGGGTTTTAGTCCCAGGATTTTCCATCCAAAACAAAATGGACAAGTTGTAAGAAGCACTTCCCATTGCAATTATCATTTCAGCAAAAGAATACCACTCATAGTTGTTCCACAATTTAGATAATTTTTACTGTGTTTAAAATGTCTTTCTTGGAGAAGGCATTAGATAAGGAAGGATTGAGCTAAAATGAGAAAATAAATTCTGTAGATAAAATTGCAGAAAGACCAAGGACATTGAAGATCAAGGGCAAATGTGAGAGTTTTCTGGGAGAAGATTATTGAGGCATATATACATTCTCTTAGGGAGGAAATCAGGTGAAACTTTTCAGAAATAAAGTTGGAATAGTTGTGGGAGGAAGGGGAGCATATGTGGATACTAGACTTTAATTCTAAATATATTGCAGAATTAGCCAAAATGATCATGAAAAATGTTGAGATTGTTGAGATGTGGGTAGCAAGATTCACACCTCAGTGCTGCTTCCTGCCTATGTACTGGAATTCAGACTTTAAACTGTATTAATAGATTGGCTGTACACGGTAAGTATCGGTAAAAAAAAAAAAAAAAGTGTGTTGGAGGTCTCTCAACTTCTTAATCTTTACTTTTTTTTTGAATCCTGTTATACCAAACTACTTTTATAGTCATTAGGAAGAGTCACAATAATTCTTTTGAAGAGGTTAAATTGGAGTTAATTCTAATCCTTCTTTCACCAACAGGAGTAATTTTGGACAAGTTCCTATCTTTCTGTGTTCAGATGAACTTCACATTTTTTTTGTTCTGGACTTTCGGCACCTTTAGTATTGTATGTGCCTTGTAAACTTCTAAGAAAATCGTATAGCATGCATTTTTGCCCAAATTTGTTCATTAGAGAAACTCTTTTTAAAAAGACTAATTTGATAGGCATTTTTATTAACACACACTTCCAGAAAACTCTCCTAGAAATAGTCATTTGCACTTCACTGAAAACTTTTTTGTTACAAATTTATTTTTCTATTTTTCTTTAGATTTATATTTCTCATGTGATACATGGTCATCATTCCAAAAAGTACATAGGTATGAAAATAATTTCTACCTCTTTACATTGCTAGTCTAGTATCCAGAACTAGAAATCAGTGATTCTGGATACCTGTCATTCAATGATGCCTCATAATAGATCAGCTCTTTCTTTTCTTTTATCAGATGTGGTAAGCATGGCCTTATAAAAGCACCAATTAGAAAATCCAGTGTGGTCCTTCTACTTCCTGGTCAAGAAGCAACTGATTTAGAGGGTCAAGACTTTTTTGTCTTGTTTATTCCAGTACAAAAGCAGGACAAATCTGCTCCCTAGTTTGTGGCATGAAACACTCCCCATGTGTGACAAAAGTCGATAGATCAATGCTCAGCTAGAAATCCAAACCTTGCTCAGTTTTACCAAGTTTTCCTGTGTAAGGAATTCTCTTTCTGCATCTTCCAACCTAACTTTTTAGTCTACCATCCATATTTTTTCTCTCTTTTCTTCTTCCACCTCCATTCTTAACTTGTATTCAAGGGTATGCTTTGATTTTTTGATTCATTTATTGGTTTATTGAGTCATTAATTCATCCAACATTTGTTTTCTATGATGGATGCTCTGGAGGATTAAAAAAAAAAAAACAGGTAGGGAACCTGCCATCTAGAAACTTTGGCTGAGTATGAGGAAAAGGCTTGCAGAAAGCATTCCATAGGTATAATATAGTGGATGCGATGTGCTGTTCTAAAGCAGGAGATAAGGTGTCCTATGGGTTGAGATGAAAACTCTTCTAAATGAATCATCTAGTAAGGCATCATAGAAGTGTTGACACTGAGCTGATCAACATCAGCTGAGTTTGAAGTCTAAAACATCAAGAGAGTTTTGAGCATCTGCTGTGTGCCAGCTTGAGAGCATGCTCATGAATAAGTCTAAAAGGTTGTGTCACACTGAGCATCACAAACCTGCAGAGGTGCTTTCCCTGAGTTCCCTCTCATAACAATCATAGAAAGCATACACTGTTTTGTTCTCATTCTGAGAGTAAACTCAAGCGTTTCTCAAGCAGTTGGTAACTTGTCTGAAGTCACTCAGTGAATAAGTGTTGAAACTGTGCTTTATGTTCAGGAAGTGTAGTTTTTGGTCTGCGTTCTCTTCACACCCCCACACACCAGACTATGCTCTTGTCCCTCATCTGGATTGTAGCCAGGAGAGTCCAATGCAGGACAAAGAACTGAGCATAGGTAAGCAGAGTATGATGAATGTTAAAAAAAATGTGTGGCATGGAAAGGATTTGAGAGCAAATAGAAAGGACACTTAACCCCACTCATGAAAGATCAAGGAAGTGGGCAATCTATTCTGGAACATGAACAATAAATACGAATTTGATAGACAAAAGAGAAAGTAAACAGAAGAATGTTTTAGAGAATCAGGATGTTTCAGAAGAGGGAATGGTATATACAAGGGCCAAGGGAAGCCAGATATGCTGTTGGACATTTGTAGTCCAACACTTGGGAGGCTGAGGGGGGAGAATCACTTAAACCCATGACTTCAGGTTCAGTGAGCAGCATAGTGAAATCTCAACTCAAAATGTAAAAAAAAAAAATGCATGCACATGCACACACAACGAGCACACACATGCACACAGACATACACAAACACACATCCAGGGATAGAGGAACAAATCCTAATTAGAGAACTATCCCATTGGATTTTAGGGAAGAGCTGTTACTATAATAATTATATCTATTTCTTTTTTTTTTCTTAAAGAGAGAGGGACAGTGAGAGAGACAGAGAAAGAGAGAAACAACTTTATTTAGTTTTTCACATGGCCTTAGTTGCTCCAACACTTAGTTGTGTACGTGGTGCTGGGGTTTGAACCCGGGTCCTCGTGCTTGCCAGGCAAGCGCCGAAACCGCTGAGCCACCGCTCCAGCCCTATATCTATTTCTTGTGAGATTTAAATCAACAGAAGTGTAAAAAATAACCTGAGAACCTACACCCTGGAATGGTATAAATTAGGGGTTCCTTGACTTGTTTTCATCCTTAAACCTCCATTTTTTTAAACTTCAAGTAAACTGATATACAAATTTATGCTTTCCCTCCTTCCCTCCACTTTTTTTTGGTATGACTAGAGGGCTCTCTCACCATGAGTCAATAAAAGTCATTCCAAATAATGCTATCATTTTTTTGAAGCCTAAAAAAATTATGGATAATCAACATGAAATTCACTGAGTAAATTTTTTCCTGGAAAATATATATGGTAAGGATAGAAAATTTGCAATATTTCGACCTATACCTTCTGAAGAGGTAACTAATTTTTACCTAACTTGTTAGGTTAGGTAAAAATGAGGAAAGGAGGAAAATTAAAGGGAAGACAAGAAAGGAATTACAGTATTGGATGACAGAGCCTTGACTTTGTACAAGTACAGAAAGTGCAAGGCACGTGGCATCCTGTAGAGCCATGTAGAATACAGCCTGTGCCCCAGCTAAGTGTGACACACAGGCATGGTGTACAGCTAATTTTGAAAAGTTTCTGGTTATCAATGATTGTTGACACTAGAATGAGTTAGATTGTGAAGGATAAAAGTTATGGTTACCAGAAGTTTCCAAATAAAAGTAAATGTAGATTATTTTTCTATCAAGGATGTTATATACAAAGGAGCAAGCTGAGGTAGATTACTTAGTATTGATCTGTATTCATTCTAAAGTTCTTTATTTCTACAGAACTTTTGTCTACTTTTGACTTTTCCCTTTAAATATGCATATGTACAATTAGAATTTATTATTATTATTATTATGTAGTGGGGATTAAACTCTAGTTCAGTGCTTTACTACATTCACAGCCTTTTAAATTTTTATTTTAAAGCAGGGTCTAGATAAGTTGTTTAGGGCCTTGCTAAGTTTTTAAGATTGGTTTTGAATTTATGATCCTCCTAAATTGCTGGGATTACAGGCATACACCATCACACCCAGAAGAATACGTTACTTTTAAAATGCAGAATATATAGGAAATTTTAAAACTTGAAATACACCATTAATTAATTGTGCAGTGCACAAACTGCATTGCACACATATTAACCACAATAAATTGCCAGTGCTCATTGTTGTGTTTTTCTTCTAGTTCATCCTTGCTGCCCATATGCTATTTTCTCCTAATAACAGTAGCAATCAGATAATATGACGTTTCATCCATTCATACAACTTTGATGTATTGAAATATTCTCATAGCTTCACATTACTCTACACAAAAGTTACGTATAAGGGCTACCAAAGTGAAAGGAAGAACTACAAGATTAAATATAAGTTAATTTTATACTTGGTGACTTATGTGAATATCTTTGTGACTGGGAGGTACAAGATTTTATTTATAAAAGGCAAAATTTGTAACATCCTAAAGTGTATATCCTGACACCCAGAATCTCTTAATGTGTCTCGATTTGGGAAAATGTTTTTTGCATGTGTAATGCAGTTGAGGATATCAAGAGGAGATTCTCATAGATTATCCAGAGGTTCTAAATCCAATGTCACATTTCCTGACAAGAGAAAAGCCAGCTATGGAGGAGAGAGCTTTTTTGAAGGAGTCAGAGACTAGAGTTTCAAAATTACTCCCACATAAAGTGTAGAGCTGCCAGCAGGTAGACGAGGGAAGGAATGATTCTTCCCTAGAGCCAGCAGAGGCTGTGTGGCCCTGCAAACACCACGATTTCAGACTGGTAGCCTCTAGAACTGAGACAAGAAATATCTGTTATTTTAAACCACCAGTTTGAGGTAAATTGCTGCAGCAGCCTTGAGAAATTCATATACATCCATATGCATTTCCTCATAATCACTTTTTAATCATAATCGCAACTGCCAATTGATCGTATCACCTGAGTAACACAAAAGGGGCCTTAGGAGGCTAGATTGAAGCTATGTGGCATGAGATTTTGCTAATTGTGACCCACAGTTTTGAGAAAATTACTTTTGAAATGTCATTTACTTCTAACGAAGGAAATTTCTTTGCTTTAGAAATTAAAACTGTTCATAGATAGGGTTAGGAAGAGGTTAAAATCTGTTTTCAGCATGAGGGAAACTGAAAAGAGCAAGACACACACACACACACACACACACACACACACCACAATATTTGATGTGATGTCTGGATTATTTAATAAAATGTACTGTGCTCTCCCTTCCTCCCAATTTCTAATTTATTACATACAAATAACTAACCAACTTGATATCAACTGCACATCCTTCTCATTTTCACTCAGGCAGAGCTGGGGTTTCCATAAAGATTAATGTAAAAATTCCCCTTTTACTCCTTCAAAATCCTTGCCTGGTGGTCGGAAGTTCAATTTCTGACACTGTTCATTTTCAAGGACACTGTAGCTTCCTCTTAAAAGCATCCTGGTTCTCTGCAGAAATGCTGCTGTAGAAACAGGCATTGCAGTATTAAACTAAGAAGGCCAGGATTAGACAGAATCCTGCAAGTTGATGGGCAAGACACACAGACAAATGCAATATTCTATGCAACAGTCATTGTAGCTATGATGTCAGTGCAGAATCTTGACGTATGGAACAGAACCTCAGTATGTGCACACCACTATGCTTCTGACTATGGATATACAGGCCATGTCTTCAAATAAAGCACAATGCTTTCAAACACAGACAAGAATTAAGTAACTGACACTTCTATTACACTGATTGACATTTCATTATCTAAATGCTCAGCCTTCTTTTTTCTTTGGGATAATTAGTTGTCAGTTCCCCAAAGCAATTACATTGTCTGTGTTACCACAGTTCCTCAAAGGGCAATAATGGGATATTTAAAAAATTATATTCAGGAGAACCAGCAAGTCTTAAGAAAAAACTCCTGATCTCATGGGGTTAGGCCATAGAAAAATAAATAAATAACTAAGTGACCTAGCATCTCCCATGTTACCTACAGGTAGGAAAAAGGAAAATAAGTTAAAATAAGTTATTTGAAACAGTGGCTCATCAGTGAAATACATGGTTGAGAAAATTTTCCCAGAAATTCAAGTTATTATTTTAAGAATTGGTGAAAACTTTCACTATGCTCACAATGATGCTTTGATCAAAGTGCGGTTGCCTCCTCTAATCTCATATATTAGGCATAAATTACTCCTTAATTTTGCATATTTTTATGTTTAGGTTATTCTTTAAACTTTTAGACAGGTATTGATAATTTCTCTGTTTTCAATAGTTTCATAGCACAAATAGGAACTATTATTGAGCAATTCAGAATGTTCAAATTCATTCTGCAGAGATCTATATAAGGAGAAAACACTAGAAGAGTGGAAATGCAGGTAGAAATAATAGGCAGATGTGAAAGTGCACAGGATCACACTTGAGAGGAAGAGAGTTGATCTTAGAGCTTGGAGGGGTAGTAATGACAACTAAAACAGGGAAAGGAAAGGACTTGCCCAAGGGGGAAGCCCTTGCCTGAGCTGTAAATATAAGAGATGAATCAAGTGGCCTAGAGCAAGGACCTAGGAAGATGCAGCTGTGTACCAGAGAGGACACAACTGCAGAATGCTGGAGCTAATCAGGCCCTAGAGACCAGCAAGTCTACCCCCATTCATTAGATCAACAAAAACTAATTCAGTGTCTACTATGGACCAGATGCCTAGGATTTAATGATGAGCAGGAAGTAACATGGCCCCCACCATTGCTCATGATACATAGTTAATCAATGGGGAAACAGGCTAAGAAAGGGAGAGTGGCTTGCTTCAGATATTTTTTTTTTTTTTATGCCAGAGGGAATTCTAGAATCTGAGTCTCTGGAATTGAAATAAGTGCAGTACCTGTTAGGCAATGATACTTGGGGGCCATTGCCAGTAACCTGTGAAGCAAGTGCTTTGTCTCTGTTTGAATAAATTCACTGGGCCATCTTCTCTAAACCTCTATCAGCTGCCTACAAAGTTTCTTGTTTATGAAATACATGGTCATCAAAGCCTTGACTGTAGAAGACAGGCTGGAAACTAACTGTGGAAGTGTAGCTTACTAAAAACTCCTGTAGAGTTTAATTTAACCATCTCCTAACCATCCACCACCAGGCATCCCACTGTTGCCTCTTTATTTATTTTTTTTTTTTTGAGATAAAATGCTGGCATGTTACAATTTTGAGAATGAGATAAGAAAGATGTGTTTACAGTATAAGTGTATTAGAATACAGAGTAGTTTACAACATACATATACTGTTGTCTCTTCAAAATGTGCTTTTCCCCTAAGCTTCCACACCCTCCAAGGCACTCTCATGCTGAAATGAAGTTGTGTTTGGAGTGAAAATATAAGGTTACTGAATATCCCATCTCTCAAATTTGCCAGATCTGGATGGACAAGTTTAGAATGAAGTAACTCAGTTCCAAAGGCAGCTAACACTCCTTTTCTTCAGAGTGTGTCCATGTGTGTTTGTGCTAGGAAAAAAAAAAAAAAAGGAGTAAAAGAATGGAGGAAATGATCCATGTGAAAATACCTTCTGGAACACACTAGTAGTCCTACATTATTAGAGTTGGAACATTTGCTCAACTTTCTTATGTTATGTGTGAATTATCATATGCAGAGTTTTAAGTGATTGCCAGTGAATTGCAGAATCATGGAATTAATTAGATACTCTGACTATGAGTTCAGCAAAAATATTATTTAATGTAATATCCTGAAAATCAATATGTGGATTAACTGTAAGACAGTTACCAGGCAAGTTTGGAAAAGACACATTCCTTGGATTCACCCCAAACCTACTGATTCAGGATCCTTAAAGGAGGGGGGTCTGAGAATTTTGAGTTCAGCCCCACTTACGAATACTAATTTTTTGTGGATAGAGCTTCCTTAATTTAATGACATCGAAAACCTCCTTATGGAAACTCTAATCATGGTTTTTTTTTTCTAAATATTGATTGTCCTATGACTAATCTGATGCCATGGTATATAAGTGCTCAATAAATATTCTCATTCAAGTAACAAACAATTTGCTAACCATCTTTGGTCAGAAATAAATTAGCATTTTTAATTCAATTTCTAAGAAAATTTAAGGGGCAAGTCTGTACATACATACATATATGCATACACCCACTTCTATGGAGTTATTTCAAGTTATGAATATTATATGTTCATAACTTGAGATGACTATGCCACAGGCAGACACATAAATAGATTTATGGCTCGTATTTGCATGTGAAATATCCAGCTATTTTCCTGTGTTACAAGTGACTTCTATAATTGGTCTAAAAACAGCAATAACCACCTAAATTATATGTGCCTACTTGGTTAGAAAACCAATTTTTCTTTTTTTTCCATAAGGCTTGATTTCCAAGTGTTTGTTTGAACTTTGTCACAACAATTTCCACAATATATAAGCCAAATTGACACAAACATGAAACTTTTAGCCACACCAGTGTATTTTTTTTTTTTGCCAGTGAATTTAAAATATCATTTCCCCTTAGGGGCACAGCCTTTTAATCAAGTATGTCATGAGGTTACTGAAATCTGGTTCATGCAGTAGCACAAGCTATTTCTGTGGCTTTGACCTAGTGACTTATCATCTTTGGATATTAATTTCTCTATGAAATGTAATGAGAAATCAAAATGGATGGCTTATTTTTAGTTTTCTTTCATTTGACCCAATAAGATTCTCTTAGTTATAAAAACAAGAAATGGAATCTGGAATAAACAGAACCTATGAAATAGAATCATACATACTCTTATCAATGGAGTTGAAAAAAAAAGATTAGACTTTACTGGGTTATTAAAATGAGGAGGGAAAAAAATCCACAAATCTCCCTGAAAAGAAGCATGTGATTTATAGTCATCCAGAGGCTCAATTATAGGCGACTGTGTGAGAGTTATTAACAAGAAAGCATCCCACAATAAGGGGCAATGGCCTGGTATAGCTTGAATGTGTCTGGTTCCCATTCATAATCCATCATTTAAAAAAGATACATCATTTAAAGGATGAATATAAAATATGAACTCCATAGTCTAATGAAAAGGTTGTCATCAAAATTGCAATTGTGTCTTAAATCTGCACAAAATGGCACAGAGAGAGTGAGCAGCGTATCCAGGCCAGAGAACATTCTGCAGTGACTTGCATTATTTTCCCACCTTACTCCTTCTTCCCTGCAGGGAATACGGACTGTGATAAGGAACATGATGACCAGCATAATGTGGATTGCCTGCTCATATCTCCATAATCCAATTAGAAAACCATTCAGCGCCCCTGCAGGAGCTATTGCAGCTACTTTTCCTCAGCCAATTTATGCTCAAATCCATCAGCAGCACTTGATGTGCACTGCTGTTCAGGGTCCTTCAGCATTTTTCTTCTGTCTCAAGGACCTTGCAACACAATGCATCAGCACACCCACCAGGGTCCAGGTGGGGCTACCACTTGATAAGCTTCCTCCAAGGCACATGCACCACCCTCTTATTTGCTGCTTATTCTTTCTTGTCCTCTGTTTAATTGTAGGACAGGCATGTGCTCACTATATTGGAATTAAAAAGACAGAAATTGGTAAGGGCTACCTACTCCAATGTTAAAAGGAATTCTGGTCAATATCAGGTGTTGTGTAACATTAGGTTGAATTCTGACATAATCATGAAGGCATGAGATATAATTTGCTCTAATTCAGTCCCAAGGACCTCCCTGCTCTCCTATTCTCCTTCCTCCAACCTTCTATGGATCCTTCTGTAATTTATTTATAGTTTTTTTTTTGTTTTGTTTTGTTTTTTAGTGTCTTGTGGATATACTTGAAGTCGGAATTCACTGTGCTATGTTCATGTAAGCATACACAAAAGTTTGGTCAGATTAATTCCACTATTCTTCCCTTTTCCCATCCCTGTTACCTTCTCCTCAATTCCCTTCATCTACTCTACTGATCTTTTCTCTATTTTGATGAAATATCCTCTTTACTTTTTTCTTTTTCTCTCTTTCCTTTTCTAACCTCCCTGTACTATGAATTAGCTGCTGATGTTATATATAACTAAAAAGAATTTAAAAATTTTGTAGATATTAAAAAATTGGTAAAGGGCATTTTCCTGCAGTCGAAACGAACTGGGACTTAAGGTTTGAAGGTGTTAAAATCAAAGGGAAGTTACATTGTGTGCATGTATGAATATGTAACAATGAATCCCTCTGTTATGTGAAATTATAATGCATGGATAAAAATTAAATAAAAAATAATAGGCAGTGTGTTATTTGCCAGGATGTCATTTTTTATTCCTTTCTCCTTCCATCTGATCTTAATCCTTTGCAAAAAGCTCATGAATCCCCAAAGCTCTGTTTGCCTGGCAGGAAACAGCTCTTCAGCATTAGAAGGGCCCAATATGGGGTGAACCAGACATTATCCTTGATAGAGAATTAGGAGATAAGAAGGGCTCTAGCTACTCTCTGGCTCCTTGATTCTGGGCAAGTGTCTTCTCTCTGGGCCTCACTTTTCTCAATTGAATAACAAATGAGTTAAACTACGTAGTTTTTGAATATATACCTCAGACCTGAATTAGAAAGCTAGGAAGGCATGGTTAGATTGTGCTTTTTAACATTCAATAGACTTTCATTTGAAAAAAAAAGAAAGCAGCACTAGAAAAATTTTATGGTCCTCTTTGGGTCTGTGATCCACAACTTGAGAAGTAAGAACCACGATGGTGAGCATAATGGCATTTTGTTAATATTACTCATCGTGTATACAGCACTTGGATTCCATGGAACAGGAAACAAATGGAGCCCACAGACATGAGAACAAGCAAAAAGTATTTATACAGCACTTGCAAAGGAGTCAGCCATCACCACTTTGGTTTGGCATAGACTCCTGGCAGGCAGAAGAGTAAGAAAGCTTTATAAAAGAAAAAAGTTTCAGATATGTTGGCGCGAGCAAGGTAGAAGCAGGCTAGCTAGAGGCTGAGCATCCTACATAATTGATTAGGAGTTGTTTCAGTCGGCTTTTTTGTTGCTGTGACTACAAGACCTGACAAGAACAATTTTAGGAGGAAAAGTTTATTTGGGGGTTCATGTTTTCAGAGGTCTTAGTCCATAGGTGGCTGGCTCCATTCCTTGAGGCTCAAGATGAGGCTGGATATTATGGTGAAAGGCATGGCTCCAGGAAGAAGAGGGAGAAGAACTCGACACCAGATACAAAATATATACGCTAAAGCACACCACCAATGGCCCACCTCCTCCAGCCACACCCTGGCAGCCTAGTTACCAGCTAATGTCCATCAGGAGATTAATTTGCTGGCTGAGTTAACTCTCTTATAATCCAATCATTTCACCTCAGCATTTCTGGATTGTATTACGTGAACTTTTGTGGAACCCTTCACATTCAAACCATAACAGGAATATATGTTTGAATTTGTTTAGTTGATCCACAATTAAAAGCAGAAACAAAAATCAAGGAAGTTGTCAGGAATTCATCAAGCCCTGGACATTTGAAGTCGGTCTTACAGGAATTGCTATGTGGCTCTGTGGGCTGTTTACTACAGCTAATAGTAAGTCCTCGTGGCTTCTGGGCTGATTGCTGCAGGTTGTGAGGTCATATTTTTATGTATAGTCTTGTCATTTTCCATTTTCATATTTGGTCTCCCATTGATTTTATGTGAGTTCTACCCTAGCAGTATAAATGGAAACAATGACTGAATTTTTTTGTCTTCCCTTTATTAATATTCTGTATTTGAGGAAGAGTTCAATTTGAGGTCTTTATTGTTACACTAAGCCCCTCCTAGCTTATCTGGGCACTCACCTAAGAATTATTTTTCTTGTTCTTCCTTTTCAGGAAAATGGAGATGATGAAAAATATCTACCTTTCATATTCTTCTCATGTAGACTGGAATGGAAACCACTGTCAAATACAAACTGATAGAAAGCCCCTTGCCATTAATAATGGTTCTTAAAAAGATGCTACCTGTTACTTTTCCCCAATTTCTTTCCCTCATTTCCCTTCTCTTTCCCTGTATCTTTTATTCCTTCCTCTCTTCCTTATTTTTCTTTCCTCTTCACTTCATTTCAAATATGAATCAAGGAGTATAGACACTCAATTGTCCTCCAAAGTTTTGTTTCAGGTGGGCTTGGTCAGGAGGATCATGTTCTCTTGCCCAACCTAGCTTTCTACTTACAAGAAAAGCTCTGACCCAGATCTGACAGGGTTAAGATTCTGAGGTCCAACTGATTATTACTTTGGGAAACTCATACTAAGGAGACCAGAGGCTGTGTACTCTCTGGCACTGGCAAAGCAAGCCTATCCCTCCAGAAGAGGAGCACATTGCTATCTCCAGCTTTGAGTGTCACAGCTCTTACCAAAGGGACTGGCTTTTTTTGAGACAAAGCATGAGGAAGTTCATGCCCAAAGACATTGCTAAAAGCAGCAGAGGTTTGATTGGCAAGCATCTGAGGAGTAGCTGGTAGCTTCATGATCCTAGTACAAGTAAAAATGGAAGATTTGCCAGAAGTTTCAACAGAAGGAAAACACATTCAAAAAAATCCTCCTGGAACCATGCTTATGCCTGGGGGTTTGAAAAGGTGTGGGCATACACTAGACTGCATTCACTCAGGAACAATCAGATGGGATGTGGGCAGACATAAAATAATTTCCTAAGCAAGGTGTAGGTCAGTCAGCAACTGGGGAAGCCTATAGGCTTCAGAGTCTCAAGTGCAACATCTAACTAAACAGTAGATGAAAAATATAAAACACTGACCAGAGGGCAACACCTGGGGTGCCACACTTCAAAGTAATCACCCTCATCATTGGTGCTCTGGAAGACTCTGCATGGTTAAAGTTGAGCCCTCTTAGGCGTGACTGGACAGGGACAGTTGCATTTTTGGTGCCTGGGCTACAGGGAGACAAACATTACTTCATGAATGGTGAAGCAATATCTAAATCACACACACACATCTCCAGGTAAAGAGGGAAAATTTAACAGGGCTCAAGGGCTCTGTGACCAATAAATCTACATATTGATTCAGGGGCAAACTTCAGGTAGCAAGGCTAAAAGACACAAGCAGGGACAACAGTTCTAAGCAAGGACATCAAATTCTGCACATGCAGACATAATCCACAGCCAAATTACTAAATAAATAAATAAATGACCGTGACAAATAAAGGCAAAAGGACTCTTTCAGCAATCCGCTTCCTAACACGTTGCCTGCCCTATACTAATCCCTAGTTTAGAGTCAGGTTGACTGTCATGATTTAGATATGGGGTATCCCCCAAAAGCATAGGTGGGAGACAATGCAAGAAAATTCAGACATGAAACAAATGGGTCACGAGAGCCTTAACCTTATCAGTGCATTCATCTACTTGAATGGATTAACCGGGTGATAACTGTAGGCAGGTAGAGTGTGGCTGGAGGGGATGGGTCACTGGGGGTGTGACCTTTGGATTTATATTTTGTCCCTAATGAGTAGAGCTCTTGCTCTCTCTCTTCCTCTCTCTCTCTCTCTCCATCTCCTTCCTGGTGCCATGTTCTGAGCTACCTTCCTCCTCTGCACTCTTCCTCCATGACACTCTGTCTCATCTTGGGTCCAGAGCAATGGAGACAGCTGTCTATGGACTGAGATTTCTGAAACCTTGAATGCCAAATACATTTTTCCTCATCTAAAATTGTTCTTGTTAGATTTTTGCTCACAATGGTGAAAAAGCTGGCTAAAACACTGCATCCTGACATTGCTGTTACACTGCCTTGCTCTCTCACCTGTGCAAGCTGCTTTTCTCCGCCATGCCTCAGTTTCCTGTAATTCAGACAGCTTCTGTATCAGAGGATTGTGAGGATTAAATGCATTGTTTTTGTAAAGAGCAGTCACGTGATCTATGTTTAGGTAATGCTAACTTCTAGCACATTAAGTGTGGTTTACATTTGCTTCCCCCTCTTCCACTAATAGTATGTGCTAATTACTGAAATTTCTGTAATAGATTACTATCCCTTATAGATGAAGCATTAAAGTTTTTACAGTGTCTATTGATACTTATAAAGGTTCTATGAAGGTTTGTCTGTGAAATTAAGGCCACTCTGTAGTGAATGTGTTCATCACTTTATTATTGTTATAGAAAGGAAAGGGCAGGAAAGTATATATTTGGCCAAAAGGAAGAAGGCAATGGTAAGAGGATAGAGGGGGTTGGGCATTTAGCTCAGTGGTAGAGCATTTGACCCCACCCCCTGCCATGTGCAAGAAGACTCTGGGTTCAATCCCCAGCACTGACAAAGAAGAAGAAGAAAAAAGATGGAAAGAGGGAACCAAGGATATTAGTGGGTGCTAAAAGACAAAGTTCACTGATTTTTTGCAGTTTTACTTAGTACAAAACCTCCATACCCACCCTGATAGGTTATAAAAGAATTGTGGAAGTGACTGACATTCAATTGCACAGATCAAGTCTTTCTGATTTCTCTGAAAACTTGCACTCCATTGCTGGTTGCTAGGTAAGCTAATCCTGCGATTTAGTTTTGATTGTGAATAGACAGAAAGACACACTATTCCTCAGGGCCTCTCCAGAATACTGAAGGATTATTTGGCTCAGCATTTCTTACAAGCCAAATGCTAGATCAACTTTGCCAGCCATGATTCCATTTGCTGGCATTAAAGCCCAAATCCTCCTCCAGAGCTTTCCTGACCACAGTGCAGGTTTTGCTAACAAATAAATTTAAATGCTTTATTACAAAGGAAAAATGTTCAGAAACAGAAATTTACAATCACCCTTATGCTAGACTCTGGAAGAAATGAAATGGATTTTTTTTATAGTAGGATCTGTTTTCCTTGGTTTTAACCATAGACATAACAATAAATATAAATTGTCTCAGGGCATTTTTATTTTCAAATTCTATTTGTGGAGGTTAGCAGTTGCATTAAATTTTGAGTAAAGTTCATAAGAAATGGCTCAGTGTGCTGTGCACTTGTTTTAGTTTTTAAAACAAATGAGCCATCATTTTTTTATTCCTAATTGGAGCTTTGTGTTTCCATAGAAGCGCTATTTCTTTTTTTATTCTAAGATTTTTTTATTAAAAAGACAATTAGTTTTTTTTCCTTCCATTTTTTTCATTTAATGAGATCTATTCTAAAAATTCCCAAACATTCACAAAATGGGGACAACGTTATGACAAAACCATTAACACATCTCCAAGACACAAACATTTTCTAGGTTTTTCCACATTTGCTTAATCTGTCTCTTTCTATTCTTTCTTACTTTTAAAGCATTTCAAAACAAATCCTAGACTTCATGATATCTCAACCTACAGATTTAAATATGTAACCCTAAAAACTATGGAAATAGTCTTAAGTTACCAAATTTCCATCATCACATTTACTAAAATTACTATTAAGGCTTGATACCATGACGTATGGAGCCCGTAATTGTAACTCCTCAGTTATAAAAATATTGGTGGGTTCCTTAAATTAAGATCCAACCCAGGTCCACTATGTGACATGGGTGTGATGAATCTGAGTCTCTTTGATGCTCGAGTAGCACATATTTTGTTTTATGTTGTTATTTTGTTGCTTTTATTAAATGTCAGTTGATATAAATAATTTCTCATGTTGAAGATAATGTCTCTTTATTTTCTGTAAACTGGAAATCAGTTCTAGGCATGGACTTTCCTTTGGACTCAGATCCAACCATTTGCTATGATTCCTTCATAGACATTGCAAAATGGTTTATATTCATCATATCAAAGGACACAAATACTTGACTATCTCCCTTCTGGTAATGATAAGACTTGCTACTGGATTAAGGTTGTGATTGTCTCATCTTTCTGCTGATTTTCCTTTCATCAGCATTGCGGTTTCTTACCCTAATGATCATTGCTAGACTCCATGATTACATGGAAGTTGCAAACAAAATATTTCTTAATTTTATCATTTCTTTTAAGTTTTTAAAATATCATTTTTTCTTATAATAAGGTAACCTGAAAAAAGAAATTCATAACAAAAGCATCTAATTTAAAAATTTTTAGAGAAAGGGTTTGAAGCCTGTCATTTCTACTACAACTAATGAGAAGAACTGTGGTGTTTCTCTCTCTGCCTTCCTCTTTGTCTCTTTTCATTCTCTCTTTCTTCTCACTTATCTTTAATTACTTACAGATTTTGTGTTTGAAATGAGTTTGAATCAGTTTCTATTTCCTTTTTGATGCTTAAATTGTGCCATCTTTGCATCTTTAGCCAATAGAAGTCCCTTTGTGTTGGACAGGATCCTTTTGCCATGATCCATAAGTTTTTGAGCTCCTCCTTTTTGTTTGGCACAAAATCTCTTCCAAACTTGTCAAATACTAATCCATCCCCATGTCAAATATTAGCTTAAGTGTATCTTTGTCTCTTAAACATGCTTTTTTATGGGGGGAGGAGCAGCTTCTTTTGTCTTATAATGTGACACCGATGAATTCATAGGCAAACACATTGCACTATCCACTTTCTCTTATCTTCTCTCATTCTTAAAGTTATGTCTATGTTGTTGGAGTACATGCCATTTACAAGGTATTTTATCATGTTTATCATCTTATTATTTCAAAGCTCAGTCTTGTACATTACATCTCAACTTGTCCAATAATTTTCAGATCCTTGAATGTTATTCTCCAACATATTCCTTAGTGATGGCTCAGGGATCAATACTCATAAGTGATCAGAACAAGTTTGGGGAAGATTAAGAAACTTAACCTTTGCTGGAAATTCTAGACTAAGTATTTATTAGGTAATAATCATGATAGATTATGCGCAGTGAGTTATACTGAGGTGGTTGCCTTCAAGAATTTCTCAGTCTTTTATTACAAACAGAGGTATCTTAAACTAGGAATCTCAGAGTTCTGATAAGGCACATACTTGATAGGATAATATATTACCAATATCTCTGATTACCAGATAACAGACCCTTTAAGATCAATCTGTTCTGATTCATCAGACCCTACCAGTTGGCTTACGAGTTGCACTGAAATAGATGGCGATTGAAGTCTGGGATGGAGAAACTTACACTGTTTTTATAAGAAACAACTGGACAACATGGGATGTAGAAATATCTCTAATTTCTCCTGGATTTCTCCCATTTTCTTGCTGGGCTGCTTCCTTTTGGCAGCTACTTAGTGACATAAGGCACTTTTCCCAAAGCGCACATCATACTGTAAACCTTCCATAACATGTTAATCTCCCTCCTCCCATCAAAACTGATTAGAACTTTATTTCATTTACCCAGGACATTGCTCTCATCTAACCCATGCAGTAACTCAGAGACAGAAAAGAGATTTTATTTCCTGTGTGGTCTGTGTTATTCTGTGCCTTAAAAAAATGTACTACAAATAAATGCTGCCAAGGCCACATCTCAGTAGGACTACCCTGATTAATTAGAGGAGTTTTCCAGAGGATGAAGGCTTGTCAGGTGGATATTGTGATATTTGGAGTCCCACATTGACTCACTGTGATGCTACACTCTTGCATATAATCCTGATCTCTTCTATTACAAATCCTTTCAAGGTGAGGACTCATTAAGTACTTGAGTTTTAATCAGATAGCAATAGGAAAATACAAGGAGTATTTCAATATAGAAACTTCCTTTTATTGAAGGTTTTTAGAGAGTGAATTTTTTATTAAATAATGTGACTGTCCTTGGGATATTATAGATTTTAATTTATTTATTTCATGATTTTAACTTAATATCTTGAGTTAAGTTCTGGGTATTGAAGGCCAAAAAGTATATTTACTTTATAACTTGATTTTAATGATGGAAACAGGTTAATAAACATCTTTAATATAATTATTTGCAATAGGTTTGCACAGTTGCTTTGCAAATGGCAAAGAGCTCTAGTTCAGAACAGAGGACCAGAGAAATCTTCCTAGAGGGAATAGGGTTTTTGCTGAGTCCTAAAGGGTAAATTGGAGTTAGCCAAAATATTTTGCTGATGAAGGAGAGGTTTTCCAAGAAAAGAGAAGAGCACACAGCGAAGGTGCCATAGCAGGAGACTGCAGGATGCACTTGTGCAGCTAGATGCTTACTGCAGATGAATATAGGGTCCACATGGGTGCGTAGGGAACTGAGACTAAAGAGATGCAAAGGGACCAGCCATCATGTGTCCTTGTGCCAACGGAAGGCTTGTTTTCACTTCATTATGCATGGTATGGGGAGCACCAAATTATTTTAAATAGGTAAAGCAATAATCAGATTTAAAGCTTCTGTCATCAAATATGCTGGTTAAAATTGCTAAACATAGCATTCATTTATTCTTTGTTTATTCAACATATGTATTAATTATCAAGTACATCTTGAGCACTGTGCGAGGAACTGAGCATTTAATGTTTTACAGTAGCAAATATGATCCACTCTCATAGATCTATCGCCAACTTTTTGTTGAGACTTTAAGATCCAATCCTCTGAAATATTCTAGCCTGCATTTGCTTGCATTATTGATTTCTATTTCTTGTCTGGATCACAATCAGCCTACTGACATTTTAAAAACATTTCTCAACCACAAAAAAATTAAAAGACACAGATAACCAACCAAACAAAAAGACAGCTCCTTCTTCCTCTTCATAGAAAACCTATCTACTTCTCCATCACGTGTCCATGCCAAGAGGTTTTTTGTTCCCAGATTTCATTGGAATAAAATTTTATCAAGATTGTAATCTCCATCCTCTGAAACACATGGTAAATTCTCTTTTCTCCTCCTCTTTGGTCTCTAAGCAACCTATGATACAATTGCCACACTTGCACCCTCTGTGGTTTAACACTCTCTCAGGTTCCCTCCCACACCACCTGCATTTCCCCCCTCAAACTTCTTTACTGCTTTGCTCATTTTCCTGAACCTTAAATTGCAGTTTCGTGTCCTATCTAATCCTCTGCTCTTCTCCTTCTGCACTCTTACCTTCATTGATTTCATCTAGATTTATAGCTCAAATTTCACTCATATATTTCCTCCCTGATCTTTATTTCTGTTCTCATTTTGCCCCAGATTTCCCCTAGATGCCTTCTCAACTTTTGAACATGTTGGAGTTCTATTAGACATCCAAATATAACATGTACATCTACAACAGGATTTTACATCCTTCTTTCCTCACTTTCCCCCAGTCTTTGTCTTTCTAGTAAATGGCTCGTGATTTACATGATAGGTCTAGTTAACAATTTAGCAGGTTTCCTGGATGACTTTCCCATTTTCATTTCCCACATTCAACCTTAGGAAGTCCTACACTTTTACCACCTCTTCTGCAGCATCACCAGCTACATCCATGTCATCCTGGGAAGATTGCAGTAGCCTCCTAATCAGTTACCCTCCTTCAGTCCTGATCAATAGTCCGTTATAAAGAGAGCAATCCGTTCTTTCTCATATGCAAATGTGGGACTATTCCACAGACTGTTCCTCCTATTTTTGCTATTTTTTTCCAACTATAACCACCACATGATCTAGGCAATGGTGGAGGAAGCGGTGAAGAAGGTCTCATCCCTTCCCTTTAAGATCTTCCAGTAGTTCCACAAGGTATCTTGCAGATCTCACTGGCTTTGGCTTAGGCATAGACTGACATGTAACTCTAAGAGCATGCAGGAAATGTGTCACTTTTCCTCGTGCTCACCAAAAATTAGCATTTTGCTACCAAGAAGAGAGTACTGGTTTTGGTGTTAGGTGGCTGGATGGGGGTAGGGTCTCAGGCAGTCCATGAGGGAAGGAACAACCAATCAGACGCTGGTGGGTAAACCCAAAGGCACCTCACACCCGGCCAGCCCCAGGAGGACACTGAATCCTCAAGCCTTTCCCTCCTACCCCAGTCGATAAAAGCATCCCCAAGCCGTCAGGAGTGACTTCCACAGCCCTCCCTCACTCTGGCCAGCAGGTGAACCTCGCCCAAGAGAAGATTCCCAATAAAAAGACTGGCTTCTATGTCTGACTTCTTTTTGAAAATCCGTGCCTGTTTTTACAATTGGGATAAGCAATCAGTAGTTCTGCCTCATTGTTCAGATGATACTGTTTGAGAAGGAGCTTTACTGATAAATATGCATATATGTACCCTTTTGCTATCCTATTATTTGCCTACTTGTCTCCATAATGCATCAAAATCTGAACTGATCATACAGATCAATGCAAGTCTGCTTATTCTTGTAGCATGTGATCTGACTATTCATCTATTTATTACGTTTTAAATATGATCATATGTTTATTATTTGTTATTTCCTTTGAATCTAAAACCTAAAAAATTCAGTGATGTTAGATATTTATTGAATTGCTTTATCAATTACATCTACAGCAATGTCTAATGTATAATAGGCACTTACTTCATGCACTCATGCTGGAAAGCATTTCTTCTGGGAAGGGAAAGAAACACCAGTTAATCTGCTGAAAACAGGGCAAGATGGATGTAGGGTAGGATAGTCCAGCGGGGCAAGGAGGAGAAGTGATAATGTTTAACATGGAGGGAGAGAATGTGGAAGAAATGGTAAGGTGACTGTATAATGTTTAAGACATATTCAGGAAGGGAGGAAGATGTCAAGCTGAAGGGGGCTTTTCCTGAGGCTCAAGACTGGGAAAATCCCAGCTCATTTTCAGTTTTTTGACGTGCATTTTGGGGATAATATTTGTGAAATCCCAGTGCTAGTTTGCATAGTATTTCTGAGGAGCAGAGACCTGGGAGAAGCGCATGGAGAAAAAGAGGGATTTTTTTCCATCCTGCATCAGCTTCTTTGCCCTTGTTTACATTTTGCTGGCGGCAGCTCCTGTGGTGGGGTGGCTACCGGTGAACAGGGGAGGAGTCCTTGACCAGATTGCTGCTGGGAACCCGTGCTTTATAAAAACAGATCATCAGCTGAGCGCATTTGCAGACATCCATCCACCTCATACATTGCTTCAGGCGAGAACTGTCTTTGGAAGCCACCCACAAAGGTGCCTAGCCCAGAGCAGGCTGTCTGGTGGGAGAGCTGAGCCTCTTCCTCTGGAGCCAGCCACCCCTTCCCGAGCCACCATTTAAAGATCCAGGAGACAGGAACTCTCTGGGTCCTCAGAGCAGGCTCTGAAAGCTGCATCAGGAGACGGTCACTGATCACAGACTGAACCAGGAGGAGAAGGCTTTGAACAGGCCCAGTCTCCAGCTCGCTTAGGGGTACTTGGGTTTGTGGAGTAAAGGCGAGCATTTCTCAGCTCTGACCAACCCACCTCAGCCAGAAGAGTCACCTGACAAGTTAAAGGCTCTGAGACTTCTGCCACAAGAGACAGAGTCTACAAGTTCCAGCAGAGGGAGATAGAAAATATCTCACACTCCCTGCTCATTAAGGCCACAAAGCCCTATGACTTCTGACTTTCAGATCCCCTGGGAGGCTGGCAAAGTTCAGGACATTCCCGAATCAGACCTCTTCACTGGAATTCCCTCCCAGAAATCCCAGGAGACTGAGGGCATCCCAGTCCTCTTTCTGAGATCACATAATTACAGACTGAGCGACCTTGATATTGAAACCCAAACGGACAGTGAACATCTCCTTCCAAAGGGCTCAGGGATGCTCTTACTGTCTATAGTTCCAAGTTTTCATTAAGAATTTTTTACTTTTTATCTGATTTTGTATATATATATTATATAATTTATTCTTTGCATTTCATTTTTTTCTCCTTTCTTCTTTTTTCTCCTCTTCTCGACGTGTATTGGCACAGTAACTGGAAAAGTTGATCAGTTCATGGACATATAAAAATACAGCTGTTTTGGTTTCTCTACTCTTTTGTTTCCTGGGGTTTTTTCCTCTCTCCTTTTTTATTTTTTC